>BMAV01001605.1:25655-38904 GCA_019973955.1 Trichonephila inaurata madagascariensis
CCAATTGTGAAAGTTTGAGAAGCAATGAACTAATCCATTTATCAAATTTGGACACAGTATTTTCTCCCGTTTTAGTTGCTAAACGCTGTATACTGGGGAAATATGTTTATAACCACCAATGGCAAGATTTTTCCTTCATCTCTGGAATTCGTAGCTATGGGGCAGAGGAAATATATATATATTTTGGACCGTAATATCTTGGATACACGCGAAATTGAGTAGGTAAAATTGAATCACTGGTTTCATTTGAGTATTCTAATCTAAGTGATCCTAAATATTAAAAAAATATTCGTTTGTACGCATTTGAAAAATCATGGCTCCAAACGTAGTCGGATACTTTAACACACGAAACGAATCACACGAAATGCATATGCAATCTAAAATGTATTGATTAGTTCTTGATCGCCATTCACAGGGCATTCTTAAGGCATGGGCCAAATGGGCCTGAGGCCAGAGCTTCGGCTTTGGTGTGGACTTCGTTTAATTCCCGACTCCGTAGAATTTTGATTTGAATAATTTTAAACTTGTTATTTTTTATTTCACAGCGTCAAGACTACATTATTAGGTGATGCTCGTTGCCCATGCATAGATGTAGGCCTACCACCATAAACCATAATTACTCATTTATTCGAAATGTGGCAGTTTATTCGAGACGATTTTTGCCTAGGTTTGTGAGTCATGCACATTTATTTGTTTCAAATAACCATTTGTGTGTACGAGTATTTTACAAAATATGCTATATACTGTCAAATCTTAAGAGCCACAGGTAGGGAATACTTTTACATATGATCCCAAGGCCACAGAAAGCCGTAAGATGTCACTGGGGCCGCGGTCTCAAGAATTCTTAAAACGTCCCTGGTCATTCTATCGGACCACATTGAATTGTGTTATGGAAATTAATACTAGTACGGATGCGCAGAATGAGAAAAAGAAAAAAAATCACTTGGCAGGAATATATATAGGTTATAATCAAATGTTACCGTTGGAGAAGTTATTATTCGTGTTCTGAGTGATGTAATAAAAGTTATATATATACTTAATATAGATACCACCGAACACCTGTTTTCTACGTAATGAACAGCTATACAATGCACTTTAGCAATACAATGTAACTGGTCTGGTGTAAAATTTCGCACTAGAAGAGTTTCAGAGTTTTTCATGTCTGTGAACTTCGAAACACCTCCATGTCAAACCAAATTTTCTGATTGGTCTCTTAAGCAGAATGAACCGGGCGTAAATTGATGGAAATTAATTTCCTAGAACTGATAGAAGTTCCATGCTTTTTCTGTTTTACTATTAACCTTTTAACTGCCATGTCCGAGATTAACATGGCACTGCACTAGAGCTCTAAACTGTCACGCCGTAATATTATGTGGGTTTTTTTAGTGCATTTTATTGTTTTATACCCGATACACATATTGGGAAAAGTTCATTTCGGCTTCATCTCACAATCTTTTGCATAATGACTCTTTATGTATCCAAATCCTCAAAATAACTTGACAGTTAAAGGGTTAATTGTTAACAAATCTTGCTCAGAGATTTGTTTAAATTGATAAAGCATTGTTTATACTCATGTGTCATTTTATTTCTTACATTTTCCATTTTAATTCCACCTAGTGGACATTTTTAAACTAAAAAATGATTTTTGAGATCCTTAAGTTCATCGATCTTGCATAAGTATATACAATAACTGAGCATATATTCCATTTATATATACTTCCTTTATTTGCATAATTCTGTCCTCTTAAGAAATTATACATAATTACAACAACGTATATTTTATTTATTCTCTAAGCTGGTAATGACTGAATCTTTCTCTTATTTCAGAAAAACCATGTTATGCAAAAATATTTAAACTCATTCCTTCATACATTTGCATTGTATTTATAATTTTGAAAATATTTCATAAAAGTTAAATCATAATTTTTACTCGTCCATTCAATTTGAAGAAGTTAAGGTACATTACAGAGACAAACTATACTTTAAAAAAATTTCATAACTGAGTATCATTCTCCAGAACAAAAAGTTCTTTTAGGAGTTTCACTATTGTTATAGAAACAACGAAAGGCATAAATCAATTTTTGTGGGTTCTAAAAACAAATATCCGTGTAATTTTCTCAATGTGTTGATAAATTATTTTCCCACATTTCGCGGTTCCGAAATTTCAATACCACATTTCTGTTTGAAACCTCTTTTTTTCTTATGACTGAACTACTTTTATATTAAATTGTGCATCTTTTTCATAGAATACCATACATCAGAAATTGTTGAATCCGGGCATATATATATATATATATATATATATGATCAAAACATTATTAGTCTAAAGTTATGCATATCTGCAGTGCAGTGTTTATCAAACTGTGGAGCGCGCTCCCTAGGAGGGCGTTATTACCCTAAGAGGGGGGGGGGCCCGAGCATATCGCAAAATAGAACATAAAAGATTATTTAAAAAAATTATTAATTTATTGAAAAAAAACAAATATATATATATGTATATATATTTCAGCATAATGAAAAATAAAATACATATTTGCACTGATAATAATATACATATAAATATATCAGTACTTTTCAATGTGTTTGATGATTAATTTATCAATACTCTAAGTTAAGAACAAGTTTAATCATTACTATCGACTCCCATGGGTTTATATTATATACAAAATTTAATACGTATCGTAAAATCTGTTGTATAACGCGCACTTCTAACACAAAAAAAAAATTCGAAATTTACAGGGGGCGTTATATGCCGGGCACAAATTGATAGCTCAAAAAATAGAAAAGATGTGCATAAAAAAATTAATTCTTCTACCCATATCGAGATACTGTTTATTTAAAAGAAATTACGTTCTGTTTGAACATAGAAGTTTACTTGGAAATACTTAAAATAAATAATTACAAAAATACGAGCATTGCACACTTCCATTTCAGGTTTCTTTGTAAAAAAAGAAGGTGGGCGTTAAACGGCGAATAAATTAAAAGATTAAAAAATGCTCCTCGAAAGTATAGGTGTATGTTATACCCCGAATTTTACGTTACCTTGGTAATTTGTATAGTTTATAATTAAAGTCGTATTATAGCTTTACCTCTAAGTACATTACTATTGCATTCAATCCACTGTTATTACATGGAGGAGCGTGCGGAATGAAAATTATAATTGAAAATTGGGTTGCAAACTTTGAAAGTTTGAGAAGCACTGCTGTAGGCCTTTCAAAAGTATGGGTATTATCTTTCAGTCTAAATAATATTAGCATCACATATTAAATATCATTAATTTTTATGTATTAAAATACTTATCATTTTAAAAACTGATAAAATAATGTTTTCTCAAGAAAACTTTCAAGCTTTTAAACTTTTTAATAAATATTGAAAAAAATGTGTGAATCTAGCATTTCAAAATGGAAATCCAGGCTTGGGAATGAATAGTGAAATTAAATCAATTTTGAAGTATATCAAACTTTCCCTTTAAAGTATCTAAATCAGACATTAAAATGGGACTTTCCATAAATAAAAAAATTATTTATCTACTAAATATTATCTGAAGAAGTAAAAAGAAACTAAAATGAATAATATATTAGAAAATGAACTCCATTCAGCCCGCATAACATGCGAGGAGTCCATGATTTCCTACGTCAAGCATTGACATTTTTTTCTGTTTTCCCGCTGCCCGAAGCTATCCTCTATAGAACATGTGTGATATGCTGAATATCACAGTATGCGTGATTAGAAAAAAACAGCAATACGTAGCAAGTGTAATTTAGCCTGTCGTAGGATGTTATTATGTGTTTCTTTGTCTCAATGGTACTTCATTTTGCAAACTGTATTACAGCCCACGTCGTTGTAAGATGACTGCACTAAAACCCATTACTAAAAAAAATGTTAATAACACTGTTCTTTTGACTTTAAAATCACTTTTTTCTTTCATCTGTACCTTAATGAGTATTAAATTTCAATTGTATCCAATGCTTTTCGAACCATTATCTGAATTTAACTAGGAATGTTTATAAGTTTATGTGAGTTTTGTTATTTAAAATCTATAAAATAACGAAATCTAAAATGATAAAAACGTAAGGGATATTTCACTTTGTAACGAGAAGAAAAATACTCACACATAAACATGTTAAAGGAAACAAAACCTAACCCTATGCCTCACAAAGAGCAGCAAAATAGTATAAAATCATTTATATTACGTCTTATGTAAATTTTATTTTAGACATAAATGTTCAGCTGGTTTTCCATAAATTTATAGTTAAACAGAAAATTAGGATTTGTTCGTTTTTAAAAGAAAATTATGCATTTCGAAAGCCGGTGTTTTCATTTAGAGCATATCGGAGAAAGTTTTAGTGATTTACAAGAGTTGCCTGAGTGCAGTGCGAATAATTCACGAGAACATGTAATATGCTGAATTGTTACGTAAGTGCATTGTGCACTGTCCGATAGGTGCGTGCGGGGGTTCCAATGAGCTAGGCGTTCTCAGACTTCAAAAGTAAATGATTTCTTTTTTCTTTCTTTTTGCAGACTACGTTAGTAGAGTGTGTTAAGATTATTTAAAGGAAAATCGGAACCAATTTGCATATTTACTCGTATCATATCGCGGCATAATCTACAGTGTTTATCCATCTTATATTGTTGTAATTTTTATGATGTTAAAGTATCGACGAAGTATTTTCATTCTCTTTTGTGCTTTTTTTTTAGATTCAAAATGTCAAATTCTTGAAATTATTCCAAAAAAGGTGGAAAAAAAGTAAGATGCATTATAAGTACTCTGATTAAATGTAAGTTTTCTGTGAACCATCCACCAGCAGCTTTCAGAATTTATGAAATTCCATAAAAAAACAACGGATTAGTAATCATTTGTATCCAGCCTTGAACAAATGCAACCCAGCATTTTTCTCCTTGTTGAAATGGATTAGCATAGAAAAAATCGTATCAATACTCGCTTTTATGTTCGATTATATATTAATAACATTACAAGCTTGATCATAGACAGTCGTTACAACACACACACTATAAGGTTCTATTTAATTTTAAAAAAAAAATTATTCTGAGGAATTGAATCCGGTTTGTTCATGTTATAAAACTATAAATAAATTAAATTGTGAGAAGAATGATGCGAAAAAACTCCTCAATTCCGAATAAATGGATTAGCAAGAGAAATCGAGATATTTGAATACCAACGTGTACCATCTTGAAACAGAATTTGATTTAGGATTAGCACCAATAACGAACTCCTGTAATTCTAATACAATATTAAAAATGGTTTTCCTAAAAGCTTAAAATAGTTCATTTAGCTCTAGCTACTGATACTATTCCATTAAGAAATGAATGAATGAGTAAGGGAGTGAATATTAACGTTGCACTATTCAGCTACTTGAGGATTTCTGGCGATGGCCCTTGTAATTTTGAACCATGGTCAAGTGATTAGAACGACAAAATTGAGCTGGGACCTCCCTCTCCTAACTTCCCCACCACACCAACGGTAGGACGTTTGAAACTTGACATATTTAACGTGCATCGGCCTATCTGCACGCCGGGTCTTCATTGGAACGTGGCTAGAACTCATGACACGTCAGCTACGAATCCGATACCTTGATCACCAGTTTTTAACCAAGAAGTTTTTAATGAGTTAATTTAAAGTGAATTGCAAATTAAACAAAAACAAACAAAAAAGCTTTTTGCATATCTCAGTTGAACAAAAAGACCATGTTTGTTAAATGTTGTCTGCAGATCTATTAGCTGATAAAAAGGATTTTTTTTTTTATTTATAACGCCCCGTAACTCTCTTGTGGGTCGATTTTTTAAAACACCTTCCTAAGCTGATTTCTGCTCAGCAAAAGTAACACATTGTAACAAATTTTGTATAATGAACGGTTAAAAGAGTGTAAATTATTTATATCTGGATGCGTAATACGTTAATACTACTTTCTGTTGTAATCATTTTATGTTAAATTTGTAATATTCGCAAGAAATGCCGTTCCTTACATTATAATGGCGATTCATTGTTAACATAACGAAATGCTGGCGATAGACCATGTTGGCAACTTGGCGATTGATTGCACGGCGCAGAATTTGATATGCTTGAGCGCTACCTGGTGGGAAGCTGCAACAAAGAGGATATCACAAAAACCTTATCCGCAAAAAATACATATGCATGCCTATTTTCATAGTCATCGGTTGAACGGTGTTCGAGTGGTGTGATTTCATATATACAAACATCCATTTTTATATAGAGATATATATGTGTATATATACATATATAATCAGTAATCTTCACGCCGTTCGGATTTTCCTCTCGCGTTTGACTTTTTTCTTTGTTTCCTCTGAGAAAATTTTTTGAAAAATGCGTATCGGAGGAATGCGGTTTTTTTCACCCTTCTTTTTTTCAAAAACGTGGGTTTAGTATAGTTGTTTGTTATTTAAAGCTAATCAGAAAATCACAAGAATAAATCATACATAATAAATAATAATATATGAGCCCTTTTTTCACACACAATTCCGACTATTAGATAACATTCTCTATATATTTATTTATCTTCGTGGAATTTTCAACCGTTAATTAAATACATTTTGAAGCGCTCAATTGAGCTGAAATTTTGTATTCATGATTAGATGATTATTTTGGATGACAATACAATAATTTAATTATAATTAATAAAAATTAATTTATTAAAACTAATTATTTAAAGAATTACAAATGCAGCTACGTTGTCATCATTTTTGGCGACTTGTGTCAAGGTTGAAAAAGTTTTTTTACTTGAAAAGGTTTTTCTCACGTTTTAAAGCATTCAGTTGAACTGAAATTTTATATACACGATTGTCTGGGATGACAATATGGTACTTTAATGATGTGATTGATAAATATTAATTACAACTTAATGTTCTGTCATATGTATATACATATTTATATAAATTGTAACTATTTAATAAAAAGTAGCTAAAATAAAAATTTTCTTTATTGATCTAAGTAGGAATTGATTTAATTTTTTTTTATAATACTTGTTTTTAAAGTGGTTTAAGTTCCTTTTTGTCAAAAAGTTAGTTAATCTGCCATGGGCCTTTTACATATCAATAGTTCCTCAAAAAATCCTTCAAATTTTCGTTATTTTATCAATATAAATTTACGTAGTTAATGGAATTACAAAAATAATTACATTGAAAGTGATATATATATATATATATAGGGGCTGCGGTAGCCCAGTGGTCAAGGTATCGGATCATGGCAGTCATGTCATGAGTTCGAGCCCAGTACCACTGAAATCCCGCCGTGTAGGGCAGCGATGCACGTTAAATCCTTCTAGAGCTGAAACGTCCTCCCTTCGGTGTGGTACTTAGGAGAGGGGGAGCCCCAGCTCAGGTTTCGTCCACGTCACTTGGTTCAAAATTACGTGGTCTGTCGCCAAAAGCCATCGTGTAGCTGAACAGCGCGACGTTAATATTCACTCACTCAATATATATATATTTACATAATATACAGATTGTTGTCACTTGATATCTTAGTCATATTTAGCTTTTGAAAGCCGGAACCTGACGACAGTTCGCAACTGAAAATATGGTACTAATTCTCGTGAAATACTGTATTATATTCACTATCACTTAGTCTATTCCTGTCATTTATAAGCAATAGGAACAACTACTTTAGAATGTGATACACGCGTTTGTAACGTTTGAATGTGCAAAAGCTAGATGAGCGGTCAGCAACATTTTAACTGCGGTGTGCCAAACTAATCTATTGATATGATTCAGCGTGCCACGTAGTAGGACATTTTTGAAGCAATTCGATTCCCGCGATAATGCATGTAGAGTTAGAGAATAGAGGACACACAATAATATACATTTACAGTTTTATTATATCATAATTTTTCATCATTTAAAAAAATTCTTAACATAAAAAAAGCATAAAAAACATAATTATTTCTTCAACAAAAATAAAATTGTACATATATTATGTATTTTTAAACATATTTATTAATATAAGAAAGATACAACATAAATTACAAGCATTTCCCTTCCTTATAGTTAAATAAAAAGATAAATAAAAAAACATTTTAATGTGAACTAGTGCTGTTTTGAACCACTCTACTTTCAGATAACAATATCAGAGGTACAATGTGAGACTTTCAATTTGACTCAATTCTGAGCATTCAGTTGTTAAATAATTTCTTTGCGGACTCGAAATATATGTCATATGAGGAAAGATTTCTTTATTAAATACGTATAGCCAAAAGCGGAAGGCAGAGTGCATGCCCTTTTCTCTCGTCAGACAATTAAATCTCTCCAGAATAACATTTAATAATTTACAAAATAGCTATAAAATTTATCTTTAGTTTTATCTTTCATATTTTTTCGTAACTCCATAAATGTCCATAATTCTGAAGATATTTATGAAATACGCGCGGTCCATTATAAATTTATGAACTTTCATCCACTCAAAAATTGACAAATTGGTAAAGTATCACTGAAAATTGTACCGCGTGCCACATGTGGCACGCGTACCAAAGATTTCCGACCCCTAATCTAGATGAATGCGCTGAGCACATTCGTAACGCTGAGGGATAGATTGAGATGAACGTGCTGAGCGTGCTCGTAACGGCGAAATGGTTAATCATAAACTAAATTACAATGATTATAACTTAAAGCTAAACAATAAATAGAAATGTTACAAATTAGTATAGGCCGAAATAAGATATCATGATGACCTCGGCAGTACAAAAGTATAATATAAATCGTAAAGTCTTAAGAAGTAAGATTGTAGGGTAAAATATAGTTGTATGGCTAGCCACACATATTGACCTATACATGCCAAGTGAGGGAATATTAACGTCGCACTGTTCCGCTACACGAGGGCTTTTGGTGACCTCGTAATTTTGAACCATGGTCAAGTGACGAGGAGGCCACCTGAGCTGGCACTCCCCTCTCCTAACTACCACACCACACTAACGAGAGGACGTTTGAGCTTTCAACAAATTTAACGTGCATCGCTCCCTTACACGGTGGGTATTTAGTGGTACTGGGCTCGAACTTGTGACAAGCCAGCCACGATCCGATACTTTGATCATTAGGCTACCACGGCCTATTGACCTATAAAACTGCACTGAAATGAAGAGAAAATAGTGGAATAAAACACTCTAAAGAGAGATATTTTAAGACACTAAATGATTAAGAGAGCTAAAAGTATTAATATATTAAATACTATAAAAAATTTCTTACAACAAATATTATGAAAAAAAAAAACTTCATTAACCTGTATACTAAAGCTAGAAAAACTATAAATATAAATATTTAAAGTCAATTTTTAAAAAAATTCTTCACAGAAATATGTGAAGAAACAGATTCTGCCGGAAGCCAAACTGGTTCTCACTTAAGGAAAGAATTTGTTAAAATACTTTTAAACTTACCACACACACATAGTTATAGCTAAGAAAACATGAAAACATATATAATTTAATAAGACATTTTGTTAGAAAAAAAAGGGTGTGGCAGTGTCTTGGACACGGCCGTGCATTGTACGTGAATACATCTCATAACTGGTAATATTTTTTTATAGAAAATATTATTATTTACTTATGTTATGGTTATGTTTAAATACTAAGAAGTCCTCCGGGGTTCCATGCTTTGCTTATAATGGCAACTATTCCCTTTCAATGGATTCAGGCAAGAAATCAAGTAAATAAATAATTACCGTGTTGTAATATAACTTTATTAATTACAGGTCTATGATACGAAAAGTACTATCCCAATGGCATACTGGATACATCGAGATTTTTAGTAAATATTAAATCAATACAGTTATGAACTAACGTTGTTGGAGAAATTTCGATGTAAGGCAAATTAAATTCACTGAGCATGAAGCCGGGAAAAGAACGGTCTTGTGAGACATTAACATTTAAGTCGACTATCATAACTGGTGTAGTAAGATCAGGATCGCAATCGGGTATAATTTTAGCGATGTTTTGGGAATATTTTAAAAGAGAAAATATATAAAGAGTCTAATTTCTACTAATGCTGTACCCGGATGAATGTACGCACACCTGAGTATGAATTTGAAGATTCTATTGACCTTTGCGTTTACTAGACAGATATCACCACAGTCTTTGCGTCTTTCATTCCCAAATTAATTTCTGAAAAATGTCAATTTTAACTCTATAACAATCAGTGAAGCTATTGGTGTTGCGATATATGGCGACTTCACCGGCATTGCGACTTGACGATGATACAGCCACCAATGATGCAGTTGCAATTTGTCTGCGCTTAGCAGTATTACAATATGATCTCAGATCAGAACCAGGCACATTCACTGGTATGGAATCTTCTATCCAAGTCTCATTGATTGCCAAATACTCAGATCGGTTGATGATGGAATTAGTAGAGATGTCTTCTGAGTACACTAATGACGGTGATAAGTATAAGACAACGCTGATCAGAGGAATACTATCATAAAACTTTTTAGTTTGGCGATTAGTGTCAGCAATAGATGTCGGTCCAATCTTTGGTACCCATCTCGATACATAAATCCGTTCATACGTGACAACGTGGGCACTTTGTCTGAGTCCAGTTAGTTTTTACACATAGCGCACAGTTTAAAGTCAGCCACTAGCTCTTCAGGGAAAGTATTATTAATGCAGCGGTGAGTATTTTTCTCTTGTTAGCTTCAATGAGCGCAGAAACCATAGATCATCACACTTATATCCGAATGGATTGTTGATAAACGTCGTAGTGAAACGTGCCCTAGCTGCAGCTCAATGTGTCTTCATAAAAGACGATCGTACACAATTGATGCCTGCACAGTCGTGTCAATATAGAAGCGATTTCATCATCCAGTTCCATAATTTCAATTGCCCCAGCTGCAGATGTACTGGCACCATCATTGTTCAGCTGGAGTACATTCATTCTTTTTTCCCCGCACTGCTTGACTCGGTCATATGGTGTTTTAGTGGTACTATTCGATTGCTCTTAAGAAACCGTTTCCAACCGTATACGGTTTCTGTATTTCGATTTGACATTTTGACGCGTATATATTTTTGATGATACTTTTTATTTTTATTTTAACACCTTATATTCATTGTCACTATTTTACACTGTTGTTTTATATACAATCGATAGGTTTAAAGAGAGTGGACGATTGGCACTAAAACGAACGTCGTAGCTTCTTCGAGTCAAAGTTTATACAAAATGAAAATCTCTATACGCAGCAGAATTACCTAAAAATGGCGGCACTTCTCCCCTCCACCGCGTACGATGAGTCACAGTCTTTACCTAGCGTAATAAATTGTTTGATCTCTTAGCTATCCAGTGGTGTAATTGAATTTTGCATAGAGATGATAGATTTGTAGCTGCAACACCAAACTGTATTCCCCGATTTCGCTATCATTCGTTTTTTTTAATTGTCTCCCACTATAGAAGCAATTTTAAAGACGTATTCACATCAAAAAAGATTCAGGAGTAAAGGTGTAGGGAGCTATTGTAAATTTATTTAAAAAGAGAACTGTGGTATCGCTTTAAGAAAGTATGTGAAAATAAAAATTAAAATCAATATAAAACAAAAATTGAGACAAAAAATAAACAAAAAATAAATAAATAAAATAAAATCTTAAAATGTATCTGTAGTATCTAACTTATTATAAATCATAACATAAAGGAAACTAAAAGGAAGTCATGGGATCTAACCAGTAATGAATACTTTTTTATGTATTAATATATTTATCTCTATATTTTTGCTCTTAATCACACATATCTATACTATACATAATTAGGAGTAATATTTCTATAAATTGTAATATGAAATTACTATTCCCAAAAGGTTATTTGATAAAAATAAAATTAAAGGCTTCTCTTTTAACAAAAAATGTTACAATGTAAGATAAGCAAATATTCAAAGTTATCTCAAGGAAATCTGTAGTATATGAATTATTGTTTGCTCTAATTATGTTGAAATATTTATGAAAAAAATCAGTTTATAGGTGTAATCATTATTTTTAGCTAAAACAATTAGATCATCTATATATCTAAGAGATCAAAATCATCATGAATAATAGAACTATATCCAAAATAATCTAAATGTTAATTAGTTAAATTATTGTTAGCAGTTCCTCTTTGAGGTGAAAATTCAATTTGTTTGCACATATTAGCATTAAAGTCCAAATAAGTTTACTCTAATATTAATTAAACGCGCATTTTAAATTATTAAATCTATAACATAATGTAAATACTAATTAATTATTTAAACAGAGCTTAAGTATAACATTCCATTAATATCAATATAATTAAATAAATTCTCTCTCGAAATCCTTACTTAGTATTTATAATGAATACATTTACTTTTTTAAAAAATGAACAAGTTCCTAGCTATTTTAAGTAATAGCTTTATTAATTATGAATATAATCAATGAGAGAGAGAGAAGTGTTTGTAAAATTTTACCTGAAGTAGAAATGTAAGTTTTAAAGCCATCGTAACTGTACTAAATTTAGTAAGATACTTATGGAATCAAAATTGTTAAAAGAGTATGTGGAAATTTATTTTCTGGTATATCGATGATTAAATGTTTCTTTTAATAGCCTATAAAATAGACCAGATTTGTGTCTTTTGTTATTTAAAAATATTTATTAATTATGATATTTTAAAGTAAATTGCAAATTTTTTTTATAAATGTCTGGTACTTTATTAACTTACACAATAAAAAGTTTCTGTAAATTTGTTATTTGCTTAATATTTACGTAAGAAACATAATTATTTTGATAATTAAAATTAAGTAATTAAGTAAGTAAGTAATTTACCTTTAAAACATGGTATTTCAAATCCTCAGATACCTTCAAATGTAAATCATATTCAATTATATATAAATTGTTATAAGTTTATTTAAATATCTTTTAATCTGTTAATTAATAGTGCTACTGTTATAAGAAATGGTTAACCCAGTGTTTCTCAAACTTTCAATACTGGCGACCCACTTTTCAATCATAATTTTTATCGCGCCCCCCTTATACAATAATAATGTATTGAATGCCATAATAATACACTTTGAAGCTAAATAAATTATAAACCGTAATAAATAAACCTTAATTATAAACCGTACAAATTAATAAAATAAGTATATTAAATTTTATATATGTAACTTTTAAGTAATATATATTTTATTTTTTTTCTCTAATTTCTAAATTGGAACATATTGCAAAATGCGGTGGCTGCTTAGAAGACAAAATATAGATATCAGCTAAATATAGAAAAAGAACTCAGAGGGTCAATTTCTAA
>BMAV01001605.1:40172-52385 GCA_019973955.1 Trichonephila inaurata madagascariensis
GGGGGGCGCGCCCCACAGTTTGAGAAACACTGGGTTAACCCAAGACATGTGCCTTTAAACGTAATATATCTTAAAATATTATCTTTAATACGTTCTGATTCATCGTAATGATCATTAATAAATACATGGCAATTCAAACCTTAAGAAACTTGTTTGTTTGAGAAAAAGAATTATTATTGTAATAAAAAACTAACCTATCTATTTTTATTATATTTAAAAGCTTTTTTAAAAATAATATGAGAAACAATTTCAAATGTTTGTTGGAGAACTGGTAAATTATCCCTTTTAAAAGAATTATTTATAAAAAGGAAACTATAGTATTCATTTTTAGAAGCAACAACTTAATTATATTTATAGTGAATTTCTCTCTCTCTCTCTCTCTCTCTCTCTCTATATATATATATATATATATATATATATATATATATACTATATATATATGCACAGTTAGACCTCTATATAATGAAGTCACTAAATCCCGAAAGAAATTTCGTTATATGAAAAATTTGCTATACAGAGGTTCTTCTTTCGATTTTTTTTTCTTTCTTATTTTTTATAAACCACATAAAAAATATTTTAAATTCGTAAACATTATATATTAAAATGTAATTGTTCACCCCTTTTTGTAAATTAATACCTATATATTTTATATATCTTACCAATAAAAAAAAAAGAAAAACTTCAAGGAAGGTTTTTGACACCTTTATCCACTTTCTGAAGAATTAAATATTTTTCTTTGATGCTCAAACCGTTACGTTTTGATATTTTCGAGCTACTAGAAACAAAGTTACCATTACGGCTAATCAACACTACAAATGAACGGAGACTAGTTAAAGGGGACACAGGGGCACGAGACAACTCCAATGAGAGTGAAAGGGGATATCGAAGACGTTTCCAATGAACTGGACAATGGGGGTTAAGGGTTACACTTCTTGGATGAAAGCCCAGAATTCTAATGCTCTTGGCGGGTTAGGCACTTAATAAAACCAGTTCAAGATTTATGACTACCACAAAATGTGTTAAAAGATAAAACATGATGAATGTCGAAATGTCGAGAAATTCTTTATAAGAGAGAAAAAAAAATTGAATCATAAGAGAAAAAGTTCGTTATATAGAAAATGCACTTCGCTATTGGGATGTTATTTTACTAAGAAATCGTGAAATGTTCTTGGCTCCATTGAAAAGTTCGCTATATAGGAAAATTCGCAATATAGAGGTTTCGTAATATGGAGGTTCGACTGTATATATACGATAATCGTTCATAAAATAAAGAATGATTTGGAATAACTAAATGAAAACGAAACATATCAGAACAAAACATTATTAACTCACAGAATCTAATTCTATTTTTCACTGGAATCTCGTCATATCTGTAAAGACATATATTGTAACGTCAGACTAATTTCTCGTTACGATATTATGCTTTTCTGTCGACAATGTTTCGAACAGGATGTCACTTTTTGTTTGTTTGTTTTTTAAATTATTACAAAACAAAGACGCATGAACATCTAGAAACAGATCTTGGATCACATTGAAGTGAAAAAAAAGAACATAATTTGGACTCATGTATTCAAAGAGGAGAGTTTCGGTGAAGGTCTGATGAACAATCTTAATTTTTTTACTTTCTGGGTGACCCGCGTATGTATAAATTTGTTGCAAAAAACATTTTAAATATTCGAAATTTTTAAAAAATCAAAAAGATTCAAAAAATGTTTACAAAATTTTCAGATATTACTTAGAAAATATCGTTAAGGCTGTTTTCGGTTAATGTTAAAGAATATGACCCGAATTTGGAACATTTTTTCAGGTATAAAAGAAATGAAAAAATAATATGATATTCTGGCTTCACTATCCTTTAAAGAGCAGTATTTTTTTTATCATACTTCCCATTTTTAACCGAGTTGATTTATTTTTTCTGGTATAAAATGTGTTTCATGTTTTCCTCCTATATCGTAATGTTAAATGGGCTACGCCTTTACGTATTAAAACAAAAAAGAAATTATTCATGGAATATTTTGAAGTTTTTAAAAACACTATATTGTTAACAGAGGTATGAGCTAACATATTTCAAATTTCCATGGAAATTGAGGCATTTTTCTGTCTGAAAATGTGCCTCGCGTTTAGCTCAAGCTCTCGTACTTTAACGAAGACAGCCTTAAATTATAATTTTCACAAAAAAACAAATATGGGTTATAAATTCCCTAATATCTACAATAAATATATCTTTTCCTTTACTGTATTGATCTTCATTTTTAAACCTACCGTACAACAATGTATTTTCAATTTATTTGTTGCCTCGCTGAGAAGTTTACTATCTTTTGAAACAAAGCACTATTCAACTACAAAAATTGAAAATCATATTCTCAAAAATAATAATAATAGTAAATAAATAAAATACAGATTATAACAATGTTGTATCATAAAAATTAAGTTTTTTCTTAAACCTTTCGATAGCTGCCTTAAAATTTTCAACAAGAAAAATACCATATTGAAAACATTTAATGTTATGCCTTTATTTTTTTTTAAATTATATATTTTATACGCGCGCGCGCGCACACAAATATGCATATTTTTTAGTATAAGTATTACGAATAAAATTATATTCCTTCAAAAACTATAACTGAATATCGGAATTTTTTTTAAAAAAAAAACTAAAAAATATTCACTTGTGTGGATCAAAAAATCTTTTTCGAAAATTTCAAAACATACCTATGCGGAAAAGATATTTTCTGATATAGAGACAGAGAAAAAACCTTAGATAGCCTGTATATAGCTCAGACCTCTGTACAGAGGCTCAACTACGATTTTTTAAAAATTCACATTATTTTCAGAGTTACAACAATTTGAAATAATTATCGGCGTATTTTCTTCAAATTTCTCCCTTCTGTTTTCGTAAAACATGGATAAACCGACTTCCGAGTTATGCATTTCAAAAATTCTAGTTGAGCTTCTGTACAGAGGTCTGAGCTATATACAGGCAAAATATTAATACAATAGAAGCATTTTTTACAAAAGGAGAACATTTGGAAAAAAGGTTATTCGGTTAATTTTTTGCCAAATTATTGTATTTAAAAACTTTTTTTGTCATAATGTTCTTAAAACAATTTTATACATGTATTCTAATCAAAGTGACACTAAATATCATAAATATTATACATTTACACGGTTTTGAAAAATCACGGTTCCGAACGTAGTCGGATACCTTAAAAGCTCTCTGAACGAGTTTGGATATAATAAAATACTATCATTCAAGAAGTTCTCACTCAGAAATTTATCATAATAATAGTTATTTATTATAAGTTTTAATGTTCCCGGTTCTTAACATGCACAAAAAACAACTTAAAAAAATGTCTCTAACTGAATGTTTAAGATATTTAAATGTAATTTCTTATTCATTTATGCTATTTAAATTCAACAATTACTGTAGAAAATTGCTTTCATTTATAATAACCTAATTAACCGAATGAAGCAAATAATTTCTAGGCGTTTGTCACATGATCCTGTTTCATTTTAATTCTGGATTATATTACTGAGAAGTCATTTTTTTTAAAAAAAGTAATCGCTTTCATCCCTTTTGTAGAATCAAATTAGCATTGAAGTTAATTAGTGGAATGTACACTGACTCTCTAAAATGAAACCTAATATCCTAAAGGAAATTTTTTTTCTTCCTTGTAAATGCGGAATAAAAACATTATTATGTTCTTAATTGAATTTTAAGTCAGTCTTTGTTACCTTTGTATTGCCAATCCCATTTCATTTCTGCAACTTTGTATTACACACACACGTTTAGGTGATCAAATTAATTTTGCTAAAGCAATCTGAATTACATTAATTATTGTCGTATCGCTTGTAAGCTTTTCTCGTTTCTTCGGTCTATTATGACTAATGTTAATATATTTTTCGATATTTGCGTTGATTCTAAATGCTTACCCTGAGTTCCTTGCTTTGATGAACGTTTACTTAACAAAATGCTGCATTTTTTCGTTTCTTTAAAAATTAAATGAGCTGCTAACGTACTACTGGTTTTGACGTCAAGAAACTTTTCTATTTATCAATATTTATACAATTTAGTATTCGCAGCACTTTATTTTGTAGAGAGATGTATTATTTTGTTTACATTCTAATCTTTTTTATGAATATTATCTATACATATAAATAAAAATGAAGTGTCCGTTTGTAATTTAAAATTAATAGCTTTTTACTGAATGCATTTAAAAGTATAAACGGTACTTATATGAAAAAAATCAATTTTTAAAATTTTTGTCTGTCTGTCTGTCTGCCTTTCTGTCTGTCTGTTTGTGCCGGCTAATCTCTGAAACGGCTGGACCAATTTTGACGAAACTTTCATTGGCTGATAGCTAATGTTATAATGAATAACTTATGTTACTTTTATTATAGAAAAAAATTATGGTTCCGCGAAAATAAAATTAAATCCAATGAAATGGTGAACAATATCCGTTTCTAATAGGGATTGTTTATTTCAATAGGGATTATTTTTATTCAATAGGAATTATTTTTATTCAATAGGGGTTGTTTTATTTTGCGAGCCTTCTGTCTCAACTTTTCTAGCAGTTATATCAAACTTTTTTGTTTGATTAGTTTACTGACACTCGCGATATTTCCCGTTCACGTCTGATCCTAATGATTTTAACAGTCCTCACACCGTCGACTGTGTCAAAGGTCATGCATTCATCTTACCCCTTGCTTGCGGCTTCAAGAACACTTAGCAACATCAATTTTTCTATATAACATAGGCAGCATTTAAACTTCAATCAGGAAGTTTTTGGGTTTTAACGTCATTTGCGCGACTTCTCACAAGGCTCCGCATTTAAATAGAGGTAAGCCAATTTCATACCTCTATTGTTTATTTCATTGCCAAACACTGCACAAAGCAGTCACAATAAATGTTTGTCTTGCAAGAGTGATTGTACAAGCGTGTCGGTGGTGTGGGGAGGGTGATCGCAGAGCCAATAGGTTGTTTTATTTAGTTAAGTACGCAGATAGTTGTTTCTAAAATAAATATTTTTAATTACGTTTTAGGTGAAAAAGTGCACTTACACCCATAAATTAAGTAAGTTTATTCAAAACTGTCAATAACTTCATTTATCCTGCGTAATATATACAATATAATATTATTTAATTGAATAATATTTATATTGCGTAATATTTATGTTGAAATCAAAGAATAACACATTCTCGAGTCACAAAGCATTTTTATTTTTCTACCGTTCCCTTCTTAATTCAAATTGTTTCGTTACATTTTCACTGTTTTCTAATAATTAGAAATCAATATTAAACGTCGTTAGGTTTTCTTTCATGAAATTAGTTTAGTTTTTTATTTACTTTGAAATCGATAAATTCTTATAGGTTATTTTATTTAGTTAAGTAAGTAGGTAGAGTTGTTTCTAAAATAAATATTTTTAATTACGTTTTAGGTGAAAAAGGGCAATTACACCCTTTAGCTACACCTACAAGAAAATCAAATCTTTCTAATCTATACAAATAAATAGAATTGAAGTGTGTTTGTAATTCGAAATTAACAGATTTTAACTAAATGCATTTAAAAGTATATACAGTACTTATATAAAAAAAATCAAGTTTTTAAATTTTTTTCTGTCTATCTGTCTGTTTGTTCGGGCTAATTTCTGAAACTGCTAGACCGAATTTGACGTAACTTTCACTGGCAGATAGCTAATGTTAAAAGGAGTAACTTAGGTTACTTTTATTTTAGAAAAAAAATAGGGTTCCGCGAAAACAAAATGAAAACCAATAAAATAATGTAAAACATCCGATTCAAATAGGGATTATTTATTATTATTATTTTTTTTAATACTCAAAGACATTTAAAAAGCATTTCTACATGGAACAAACGCAATGACTCATTTTTAACAAAAAAGAATAATTTATTCTTACTGACTCACTTACGATTTTCTTTCGTTGCTATCACAACCAGAGTTGATATAACCATAAGAACAGAAAGAGGCATATAAGATAAGCAAATATTCTTAAAGCAATATAAGAATTAATTAAAAATAAAAACCATATATTAGTTGTTATTTAAAAGATTTGTGTCATTTCAAGCCAAAACCAGTTTATGTGAGAGTAAATTTATCGTTTGAATAAGAAGGTGTTTTCAAAAATCAATCCACAAAGAGTTACGGGGCGTTATAAATTTTTAAAAAATCTTATTTATCAGCTGTTATATCTACAGACTTAAAATTTAGGAAACATGGTTTTTTTATTCAGCTGAGATATGCAAAAAGCTTTTTTTTGTTTGTTTAATTTACAATTCCCGTAAAATTAACTCATTAAAAACTCCTTTATCCTTCAGTCTGTATTGTTTAATTTTTCAATTCATCCGTGCGAAGAACGGGTATACCAGCTAGTCATTTTATAAAACTTTTTGTAACTAATTTTTATGTAAAATATTATTTATAGTTTTTTTTCTTACAAAATTTACAAAAAGTATTATTTATTAATAATTATATTTATGAAGTATAATATAAATATTTATATAATTAGAGTAATTATTTTATTTTTTTTATAATGCAAAGTAATTTTCTAAAATATGATTTAATAATCAATAAACCTTTTTAAATTCATTTATTTATATGTGAAGTTTCGTTGTTTTGTAAAAAAAAAAAAAAAAAAACAAAAACGACATACAATATTGTGACGAAGTAAAAATGTATAAGAATAAAAAAGGTTGGAGCAAAATTGACATTCACTGTATAAAATTATTCAAAAAGAAAATATACTATGTGATAAAAATATATTTCGGAATTTTTGAGGTTTTTTAGTCCACACTGTTCTTCAATAAATCATTCTTTAAGAATGAAGAAGACTATCACACAGTTGTGTCTTGCACTCTTTAAAACATTTATCTGTAACGTTTAATGAATTGAATACTTCAAAAATATCAAATATAATGACAGTACATAAAACAGAAAAATTTCCTTTATCTTTCAAAAAGTAACCTTCCTCATCGCGCATGCGCAAAACATTCAGCCGTCCTATTAAATATAAAAAATCCAGTTTTTTATTAAAGTTTCTATTCATTTGAAGTTTGCGCTTTCAAACTTCAGACATTGATTGCAAACAACGGTAATTTTTAAACAAACAATGTAACATAAATAATGCTTAAATATTTCTCGCAAAAAGGGAAAAAACGAGAAACCCATTTTTTTAAAAAAAACTCGTAATTTTTTAAATTTTTGTACAGATTACGTATAATATCGTTATACACACGGAAAAAAAGTTTCGTGAGATTATTTTTATAAATAGAGAAATTATTAAGTATTTAAATAAAATTTTGAGTATATTTTGAAAAATCGTAGAAAAAAACCACAGTTTTTGACATTTTATTTTTTAAATGTCTGATTCTAAAACAGAAAAGCATGAACTTTTTTAGTGTAAAATATTTTTTTCATTAGCGCGAAAGAAAATGCAAGCGGAACGATTTAGAAATCATACTAATAAAAACGTATCGATTTTGACTTATTTTTAAAAAATCGTAAAAAATAGAAAATATATTTATTTTGTAAAATAAATTGTACTCTATCGAGGCGAAGTAAATAATCTTTCCGAATCTGTAATTATTTTTTGTCTGAGTCTCATGAAAAAAATTAGATCCCGTTTTAAAAACGTCTGAAAAAAAAGAAGCCCCTGACGGTCAAAAATGGCACTAATCATGCGTTTTAAGGATTTTGAATTAATACTCTTTAACTAATTGGAATATCGGAATATAAATGTTCAAAATGGATTCCTAGGATCATTCCCAAACTTTTGGTACCTTTGGCGAGTTTCTGCGTCCTGTGGTTCGTGAGAAGATAGGGAAGCATAGATAGATACGTTTGTTTACCTACGAATCTAGTGTAGATAAAAACATTTTCTGTAAAAAATTCGCAATTGTTTTCTTTTAAATATAGCGGAAATTTTGTACTATATATTCAGATATTATCAATGATAGTAAATTGCAAATTTTAGCGTATTTGATTACATTAAAAATTTTATATGAATTTTTAAATGAAATTATAGGCTTAACCGAGAAATTCGCTCGGTCCCGTGCGTACGTATACTCTAAAACGTGTGGGTCTATAGAAATGCTTTTTTCTCCTTCTTTCTTCCTCTTTGAAGGGTTGAGTAATATTTAGAAATCAATGTTAAACACCGTTAGGTTTCCTTTCATGAAAATAGTGCAGTTTTATATTTACTTTGAAATTGATAAACTGTTTATATGTTATTTTATTTAGTTAAGTACGTAGGTAGTTGTTTCTAAAAATAAATATATTTAATTACGTTTTAGGTGAAAAAGTGCACTTACACCCTTTAGTTATGCATAAAAGAAAATCAAATATCTCTAAAAACACGAGAAAGGCCAAAAGTTAAAGATTGCAACGTGAAAATGAATCTCAACAGGTTAGAGAAAGCCGTCATACAAATTGTAGGTTAAGGATATCCATGTCTATGTCAAATGAATGTAGTTCTGAGAGGAACGAACGATTACAGTTAGATAGAATCCGTCATTCATTGTTAAGGAGTCAAAAATCTCAGGAATCTAGAGAACAACGTCTAGAAAACGATCCTATACAACACGCTGTCTCTCAAAGCCTAGAATCAGATGATTCTAGAGAACAGCGATTAGAAAATGATCGTATTCGACACTCGAAGCCTAGAATCAGACGATTCTAGAGAGCAGTGATTAGAAGATGTTCGTATTTGACACGCTGCCTCTCGAAGCCTAGAATCAGACGATTCTAGAGAGCAGCGATTAGAAAATGATCGTATTCGACACACTGCCTCTCGAAGCATAGAATCAGACGATTCTAGAGAGCAGCGATTAGAACATGACCGTATTCGAGACGCTGTCTCACGAACCGTAGAATTATCTGATTCTAGAGAGCAAAGATTGGAAAGTGATCGTCGTCGTCACCAAAAACAACGTGAATTTGAAAGTCAAGAGCAACATAACATCCGTGTTACAGAACAATGTGATCGATATCATGAGTCACAAGGACAAAGGATCGAGCGCTTAGTACAGCTCCGTGAAAATGGGAGTGTCATTCGTCAGGCAGAAACGAATTTTGATCGAGAAAGACATCTGTTTACTTCCAGACAAACGACAAGTGCTCTGCGGTATATTGAAAGTGAAGAAAACCGGCGACAACGACTGAATAATAACAAAATAAGAACTAATAGACGTAATATTGCATGGCGAGAAAAATATAACAGTGATTTCAATTATGATGCCCAAATAAATTATTCTGATGCATCTGACATAGGACATATGAATGTATGTTGCAACTATTGTAAAGCTTTAAGATGGAAAGATGAGTCAAAAGGAATTTGTTTTCTGGTAAAGTGCGCTTGGACTCTTTTCAGCAGCCACCTGAGCCACGTAAGTCTTTGTTATGTGGTGAACATGAGCAATCTTTACATTTCCTAAATAATACTCGTATTAGACGCTATAATTTGGCCTCTCAAATGACTTCTTTTGGGGCAAAAGAAGTTCACGAAGGAAATTATATGCCCACGTTTAAAATACAGGGGCAGTTGTATCATTTAATTGGTTCCCTTCTTCCAGTAGATAATGCAAGAGAATCATTTTTACAAATATATCTCATTAGCAATTATATACTACAAAGAGATGCAAGATTACGATGTTTTCCAAATCTAAACCCTATGTTAGTAGAAAGCTTGCAAAGTGTGCTTATTGAAATAAACAGTTACATTCGTGATTTTAAAACTGCTCTTCAACCTTTCCCACCAAATTCAAATGAAAATGACTATAAAATAGTTATAAATGCTGATCGACGACCTTCAGCAGAACATAGAGGTCGCCATAATGAACCGATAACGAACGAAGTATCTGTGGTACTGGTTAATCAAGCTTGTGATAAACGAGACATAGTACTTCGCAGACATGATAACAGATTGCAGAGAATCTCCGAAACTCATAGATCATATGCTTCTCTACAGTATCCTCTGATGCTTGTATATGAGGAAGACGGATATAACTTTGCGGTCTATGAAGTCGAACCCAACACAGGCCAACCAAATTTCTAAAAAAAGGTTTCCGCACTACAGTACTATTGTTACTGATTAATGCTTAGAGAAAATGAGTACTATCTTATGCATAATTACAAACAATTATTCAATCAATACTTAGTTGACGTATACGCTAAAATTGAAACAGAGAGAGACTCATTTTTATACGACCTAATAAAAAAAAGCTTCCAGTTGAAAATTATATTCACCTCCAAGACGCAATCAATCGGAATGAGAATGTAGAGGACTTGGGCAAGTTAGTTATTCTACATCGTTTACAGGAGAACCCAGATACATGCACTAAAGCACACAAGATGAGTTTTGTTATGTTAGGAAATAGGGACGTCCCGATCTTTTTATAACGTTCACAACCAACCCTAAATGGGATGGAATTACAAACGAACTTTTTACAGGGCAGTTGGCTTCTGATCGACATGATGTAGTATAGCAAGTGTTTTTAAACAAAAATTTTAAAAAATGATAGATCTCTTGGTGAAAGAGAAAATTTTCTTCTGCGTTGACTGTTTTATGTATAGTGTAGAATGACAAAATCGTGGTTTGCCCCATGCCCACATTTTGATATGGTTAGAAACGAAAATAATAGCTGCGCAAATTGATGATGTTTTTAGCAGAAAAGCCAGACCAATAAGTAGATACAGAGTTATTTGATGTCGTGAAAACCCACATACTACACGGTCCATGTGGCTCTTACAATCCTCGATCTTCGTGTATGAAGAATGATATCTGTAGTAAAAGATTTCCTAAACCTTTTAGTACAGAAACTGTTACAGGTGAGGGTGGTTATCCATTTTACAGACGTCGTTCACCTGAAAACAGTGGTATACGAACGATAATCCAATCACGGGCAAACTGTATTGATATTGACAATCGCTGGATTGTTCCATTTTCGCCAGTACTGTCGCGCACTTTTAGAGCACATATCAACGTCGAACTTTGTAGTAGTATTAAGTCAATAAAATATATTTGCAAGTATGTTAATTAATGTTCAGACTTGGCGGTATTTGATGTACAAAATGCTAATGATGAAGTTACATCATATCAAAATGGAAGATATATTAGTACTTCCAATGCAATATGGCGCATGTTATCATTTAAGATTCACGAACGTTTCCCCACAGTAACACAACTCGATATCCATAGAGAAAATGGTCAGAGAAATTATTTTGATTCAAGCAATGTCCGTCCAGTGGTAGAAAATCCGAAAAATACGACATTAATGGCGTTTTTCGATCTGTGCCATAAAGACGAATTCTCTGCCTCTTTAGTGTATGAAGAAATACCAGGTTATTACACATTTAATATACAAAATGGAACATTCCAACAGCGACGCAGAGGTACTCCTGTGGAGGGTCATCCCGGCATATTTCATGAGCATATACTCTTGGGAGAATTTATACAATTCATCCTAATAATCGGGAATGCTATCATCTAAGGATGTTATTGAATGTTGTCAAAGGACCAACTTCTTTCGAAAGTCTCAAAAGCTTGAATGGTATTTTATATCCTACATATCAAGCAGCATGCCTTGCACTAGGTTTACTGCTAGGCGATAATTACTGGTGCGATACATTAACAGATGCCAGTATAAGCAGCAGTGAATCTAAATTACGAGAACTATTCGCCATTATATTGGTTTTCTGTAATATCTCTATCCCTCAGAGTTGTGGAACAAGTTTAAGGATCATTTTATGGAAGATTATATAAGAGACTTCCAACGGCATTACCCAGAAGCAGACATAAATGCTCAATTAGAAAACTTTAGTAATCTTGTTCTGTTTGCGTTACAAGACGTTCTTCTTTCCATAGGCAGCAATACTTTTCCTCATTATGATTTACCATCTCCACAAGCGATCGATGGAATTGTTGAGAACTTGAACAGAGAATATTTTGAACAATCAAATTCTGACCCTGTTGAGCTTCAACGTATGATAAATCAGAATGAACCAATATCAAACAACGAACAAAATTAACTTTACAGATTCCTCATTAACAGTGTGAATGCTAACGCTGGTGGTGTGTATTTTTTAGACGCTCCAAGTGGTACTGGCAAGACTTTTTTGATAAATCTTTTACTGGCCAAAATACGTTCAGAAAAAAAGATTGCCATAGCAGTCGCATCTTCGGGAGAATAGCTGCAACTTTACT
>BMAV01001605.1:59597-74846 GCA_019973955.1 Trichonephila inaurata madagascariensis
CCCCCCCCCCCCCCCCCCGCTTTTGGACTAAAAAATACTATACTACCTGACAAAATATGGGTCTAGTGCCTGGAATGATTTATGGGTGGCCATAGAAAACAAATATCAGAATTAATTTGAGTGAGTGACCGGTATTATATTTCTAACGTGTTAAATGCCATAATTGTACCCTAACCTTGAAACATCCGAGGGAATACTTTTTTTCGTGCATGAGAGCCACTTATTGTCCATTCTATTAAGATGGTTCTAGGTACAATTGGTGTGGCTGCGACCTTTGCATTCTCGAAATGTCACCTATTGAAAATACTTGATCACGCGTTCCCAAGAGATTTACACTCCCCATTTGCCAGTCTCTTCGATCATTAATTTCAAGCGTAAATCCGAAGCCGTACAGAATGATGTACCCTTATCTATCATTGTCTCATTATTAATTCGACTGGATGCCAAGTTGGATTAAGACAGTTGTAGCTTCGAAAATTAGAATTGATACTGATTTTGCATATACTTATGTACTTCAATTACACTTCTAAATTTAATTATTTATTTCACTTACTGTTTATAAAATTAATAAATAAAGGTCTATTTTTTTTCTTTAAATGTATAAAAAAATTTAATGACTGGCAGAATAAAATATATCATAGCTATAAATTTTTAGTGAAAAAAATATGTATATTTTTTTTCTGTGAATTGAATCTTTAATGTCTTGTTTACTTGGAAAAGTTATTTATTACATGTAGTAGGCTTTCATAAAAAAAAACTACTTTTTTTTTAAAAGTTAAAGAAATTAATAACGTACAGTTTCTGTGTGAAATTTTGAGATATTTTTATCAGAAAAGTTTACAGTGTGGATTAATTAATTGAATAAAAGGTTTCGTGCTTATATATCGATGGCGTAATGCAAAGGCTGAAATTTCCAGATGTTTGCATTTTGTTAAGATCAAAGTTTGATATTGGTATGTAGTTTTCAACTATTTTCTTTTCCAAAATGTTTTATATGATTTTAAATAATCTGAAAGGGATGTATGTATATTTTGTGTTCATTTTGTAGTCTAGCTCTCAAATAAAACATTGAAGAATTATGGTTTTTGCATGATCTGAGAAATGAAATTTTTAAAGGAGATTTATTATTTTTTAGAAATATAACATAATTAGCTTTTTTTCTTTTTTGTAAATTTTTGAAACAGGATTGAAGAGCGTCACTTATTGATTTTTTTTTTATTTTTAAATCTTTCCGTACCGAAATAATCGATCTTAACTGTACAGAGTTCTTACTGAATACGTAATAAACAGCTGTCCCTCTTTTTAAAAAGTATGGGCACAAAAATTTCCAATTATTAGTTTTTATACAATTTTTAATTATGCGATCAGTCAGCCACAGTTTTTGGGTTTTTCCTTTTTTTTCTTCCCATCGAAGAAAAATCACTTTTTGTTACACATTACTTTTGCTCACGTGTCTACAGAAGTTTCTTTTGAGATCATTTGTATTTATTCATTTGTTTGTTCTTTGTAACAAAATTATGATTCTTTTTTGAAGGAATTAAACATCACATGTAAACTTTAATTTTCACAACATAGTTTGTATGTTCTCTCGATTTCTGATTATTTTTTTTCACACATCATTGATATAATTATTTATTGGTTGCGGCAGGAAAAAATTGAGTGATTCTGTTATTAATGAATATTTTGAATCATTTAGTTATCAAATTATTTATAATGCTTCATTTTTCCAATGTAAATGAAATCTTTTTAGTTTCATTTGAATTTACTATTCTTGTTTTATTTTTTATTCGAGTTATTATTTATCTCTAAAACTTATATTAGTATTACTTTTTCATTAGTTTTTATTTATTAGTTTGACATATTCTTCATTTCTTTATTTAGTATAGAATGTACATTCATTACTCATTAGCCTTGTCCAATTCAAAATGTTCTTTGAAGATTTCCAAGAGGTGTTCTGTCGTTCCTTTCAGCTGGGAATTTGTGATCGAAACTCATAATTAATTATTTTTAAAAATTTTCACTTATGATCGAATTGGATTTAACATTCAAAATGGAATTTTGTGCATGCTTATTTTCTTATCCGCGTTAATATTTCTTCGTTGGTGCTCTATCTAAGCTTGCAGATCTATCTTGAAGTTTTCGAGCAGTCTGTAACAAAAACTATGTTGCATAATTGCATGAAAATTAAGTAATGACAGAATGAAAAGATGGGAGTTTTATCGAAGAAAAAAAAACAATGAACTTCAAAAACTACCTCTAGATACGTTGGACAATGTAAACTATTAGCGTATACAAAAGTTGCAAGAAACGAGCAATCTGTTATTCCGGCTCTTCAGGCAAGGCGATGGGATACAATCACAGGTTTTATGCAGGATGGTGTTTCCTCCACACAACACCTGTTGTGTTAAACAATTGCTCCGCTGGCATGTCGATGACGACAGAATCATCAGCTGGCATTTTCTTACAAATTAGCGTCATAGATTCCTCGACTTGAATCCTTTCGACTTTTGGCTGTGGAGATACATCAATTCTATGGTCTACCGTGATCCCATCCTATCACATCTCCATCCGGCCTTTAAGAAGGCATAGAACGCCTTGTGCGTAACATTCCCCAGTGAATGCTGCTTTCAACAGTCGAACATGCGATTTTACACTTCCAGATGGTAGCAGACAACGGTCGACAGCATATTGAGCATGTTTTATAAACTTTTGTAGATTACTTATATGTTCTCAAAAAAGCATGATGCGCCACCTAGGGGTAGTTTTGAAACTCATTGTTTTTTCTTCTCTCGATTAAATTCCCATCCTTTCATTCTATCATTACACAATTTTCGTGCAATTCCGCTGTATAGTTTTTGCTACAGGCTGCTGGCAAATTTCAAGGCCAATAAAGGATACCAGATATATGGGTTTGCTATGCTGTACATATATTTTGCACAAATCATTATTTCGTTTGATGTTTTTTTTTTAGATTCAATTAAAATTATTTGTAAGATTATTAAAATAAGGTCCCGATAAAAAAATAAAAATATATTTAATATATTCCTGGACATGTCTCCTTGAATTCGGTTGAATGTGGGATCCTAATATAATAAATTATTCATAATGCTTTTTAGATTTTTAGTCTTATTTTAAAAATTCATCTGTGTGAATAACAAGTCCTCTAGCGAGTATACATTAATAAAATGAAGAGATATTTTTTGTTTGCTGGAGGGGGAGGGGCAGACGATATAGAGCAAGAACTAAAAATCTTAAGTGTTCGAAATTTGGAACGCTGAAACAAAAAGTGATGATTGTACACTCTGATAAGTATTTTTTCAGAAATCACTTGTTTATTCAATGTTTGAGCAATTTTTGATAGACAAGCTTTCGACTGAATTTTGTTGAGTTATCGTTCTTGCATTTGAGAAATCAAAGCTACACAAGCAATGAACTATTCCCCTCCCCCCTCTCCCATGAACGAATATTTCCGTTTTGCTCAACAATGTTCTGGGGCATTTTTGTGTCATTTTACATAGTGGTTAATTTTTATTTCTGACTGCATGTACTTTTTTTGGAGATCATTATAATAGTTGCTAATATTAAAACTATTATCCCTAGCTGGATTGTGCTGAATCGTACTTTAAACATTCACCTTAGCAAACAAAATATATCCCAAACAGTTTCTAGTAAATGTATGAAAATTATATTCGAATTTTCTTTACATGGAAATCAGAAGGTGATAAAAATACTTATTTTTAAATATCAGGAATTATCAAGTAGGACTTATTAATATAAAATTTCACAAAAAGATATCCGCGTATTATATAAGAAAATTCGTTTTATCACATATGTGAAAATCTTTAAAAAATTATAAGGGTTATACTTTGTTGCAGTCGAACGAATTAAATTCCATTCCTTTAACCAAAATTTTTAAACTTAAAGTGTAGTAAGCGAAAACAAAACATCAGTAAGTTTTAATTATACTCTGTGAAAGTTCATCATCCTAAGAAAGCCTCAAAATCATATAAGAACTTTATTTTGATCTGCTCACTTTAGTGTTAAAATTTTATCCCTTATGCAATAGAATTCTAAAATTTTAATGAGCAACGGGACACTCTCTAATTAATTATTTTTTAAAATAATAATCTCTTATAATTTCATCTACAGTACAAAATCTGAAAATAAATATTCACTACATTTGATTTTTTTTGCTGCTATAATGAGAATCAGATGGAAATTATAATCATATTCCTAAACTATTTTTAAAAATTTATTTCCAGCGTTCCCAATACGCGCGAGTTTCTTTTTCATTAAATATATCTATATTCTTTTTTTGTAGAGTGTTTATATTTATATTTTGTAAATTTTAGATATAGATAAAATAAACCTTTTGTGTGGTTTATTATATTAAAGTTTTCAATAATAATAAAATTTTATCGTGAAAAGGCAATGTGATAAAAATTATCGGGAAAAAATTAAGTTACTTTAATTGTATAAACTCTCTAAAGGAATAAAGGTTTCGTTTTCTAAAATGGTGGAGTATAAAGTTTTAATTAAAATTCAGATATTAGAAAGACAAAGAAAATTAAACCCTCTTTTTCTGGCACCAAATTTATTCAGCTTATAACAGATTTTAAGTAGTATTAAGTTTAATCTGAGATTTCCCGAAAGGCATATTACTCATCTTGGTTTCTAGTGATAAGCAAAGAATGGAACCCTAACAGATTTGTGTTTTTATATTTATTAGTACTAAGTTCATTTTATAAAAAGGGGACTTGGGGAATTCGATCTTCATGTCATAGGTATTCAATTATACTTCTTCTATCAATATAACGAAAATTTATTTTATTTCTTAACTTTTAGTGAAACAAGATTGAAAATAAAATAACTTTCCGTGCACCTCTATATTAATTTAAATTATGAAGCAAATGTTCATTACTGAATAGTGCCTTTTATTTTTTATTAATTGCCTTTTTATCTTTGAGTAAATGCAAAAATATTAACTAAGATTTTAGTTTCATTATAATTGAATTTCATTAACGTACATAACATCAGAATATGAAACAAACAACTAAGTATTTTTATATAAAAATAGGGACAAAGAAACTGATGTGTGAACTCTGATGATGATTTTGAAATTAAACTCTTTTTTTTTATAGCCTACAAATATTTTTAATACACCATAAAGTTACAGGAAATCTGATACATTAATATAATATTGCATATTCTACATCCAATAGTACGTAAGTCTTACAGCACTAAGAATCGGATCAAAATTCGTTGTATGAACTCTATTAGAGGGGAAAACAAGTATTTGTTGACATGAGAGATTCATAATTTTCTAGGAATGTTTTCTATGCTTGGACACATTCATGAATTCGATACAAATAGAAGCACGACCCAATTGATCAAGTAACATGTTTACAATTATCCACAATGACTGAGTATGCGAAACCAGACGAATCACAAAACATTGTACTTTGTAATCTCAACTGTGAATTTGAAAGCCTATATCAGGGATGGCGAACGAGTGGCACGCGTGCCATTGATAGCACGTGATACAATATTTTTGGCACGTCAATGATCAAAATGGTTAGCATTTTGGTTCAAAATAACAGTTCCCTGTGAAGTATTACAAGCAAATGCGAGTGATCGGCGGGTAGTTGTTATTGTTACTTGCTTGTTGTAGTTACTACGTGGACTACAGTTGCTTATGATGCAAAGTTTGTCTACGCATAGCATAGTCCATATCGTTGACACAAATGTATTTTAAAGTTTTTTAGCTGCGTACTACTCAGCAAAAGAGCGAAAATTGCAACATAGTAAGTGTAACAGGGAATTTCAAAATTTGTTAATCTAGAACTATGGCAATATTAGTAAAGGCAATAAAGCGGTGTGTGTTTTATGTTACGGAGCAGTGGTCCGCGGAACATCTTCTGTAAAACGGCATTTTAAAAACACAGTTCACATAAATCCTCTTTTGAAAAAAGGGAACCACAGCAAAAATGATTAATTGCTTTGAATCTGTTTGGCGGATGACTCCAATTCAAAATGCATTCTACTAAAAGTAACATCCTACAATCGTAACATAAGTTATTTGTCATCTACAATCAGCAACAATGGAATCACACTAATGTTACTTTAATTTGAATTGCAACTAAAACATTTACAACTATACAGTGCAAAATGTATTTTTTCGTAGTAAATAAAGAGTTTTGAGTTGTTAGTATTTAGTTTTATTATTTTTCCAATAATCACTAGTCAAAATTATTTGACGGCACGTCTATATCTCATTAAACACTTCTTTAGAAAAAATGGCATGTTGATCCATAAAGGTTCACCATTGCATCATATAAAGGAAATGTGATGTATTCATTTTGAGCCCTGGGTGCAGAAAACCTATAAGCCCCCTTGGCACTGGAGGATCAAATTTTATACCCAGAAAATCTTGTTAAGTTCAGTTTATCCGGGTCCCGAGCCCCTAGGTACCCGCCCCAAGGGGTCAATGGATAAACCAGCACTGCCTTCAGCGCACGATAGTTCCCTTATTTGTGCCTCTTTCTTACTATACTGCAGGTAGATTGAAGATATTCTTCTAGATTATTTTAATACTCACTTTAGGCTATTCTTAACAAAACTTGTTTCATATTTATCTTGAAAAAATGTTGTTACCCATCTCACGTAGGCTAAGATTAATCCTTCAATTACAGTGCATTCTAAATTAACATATGTATCAAGCAGTTCGAGTTTTGTGGTATGGATTACTGTTAAGTCTGACGAAAAGTTCATGTATTTTATTGTTTGATTGAAATTTATTTTTTTTTATTTTTAAATAGCGATTGTGTTTACCATTTTTACTAATCTGTAGAAAAAATGTTGCTATTAAAGGAAGCCAAAAAAAAACAACCCCGAGATGGATTAATGATGCAGAAAAAAAAAGGGAATGTGTATGTATCAAGTTCACATTATTCTCATCTGTTAATGATATATACTTCTATGTTTGGTGATTTGATAATTCTTTAAGATATAAAAAAGTCTACATGAAATAGAGAAGAATATTGTTCGAATGGAATAAGCTGAAATTTCGGTTAGAAAAGATTTTTTAAGATGAAGAGAATAAAAAAATGTAACCAAATGTGCACAACATTCAGTACGAAATATAACCCAGTTCATGTTTTGGTTCTTCCGAAAATATCTATTAAAATTTCTAGATAAAATGCACATAGGTTGTATGTGTGGTGATACAAAAGAAAATTAATGCATGTGCATCAACTTTGGATTAAATACTTTTTGAATATGCAGTAATAAATATACATCTGGTTTGCTTCTTAACTACTTGTTTCTGCTCACAATTTTCTATACTACTGATATAAAAATAAATATTTACGTTTGCGCATGCTTATATATGTACATATTCAAAAACTATGCTTCATGAGATACGTTATAGCAGCAATTTCTGAGGAAGGAATTAACAAAAATCAGAAAATAGTTCACAATCGTGAAGAATATCATTTAGAATATATCTTGATAAGAAATGTGCATATAGTTTTGTATTATTAATTACCACAAAGCGGGACATAAAAGGTTATAGATAAAGCTACATTATATTATTTCACTTCTCACAGAGGGTCCTCATCTGATTATGACACTCTTGGGAAATCATTTTTTTATCTGTATCCTCACTCTTTCCCTTCAAAGATTAATATAGATTGTAACATAAAAACTGGATTCCACGTATATCTGAAACATTTCTCCCGCTTTAATTCTAAGGGTTTTGCTGTAGTCCCATTTTGAATTTCTATTGTTGTTTAATTTCGATAAACTACTACTAAACATTTGTGTTGAATGAAAAAGGGAAAATTACAGCTTCACTATTATTTCAATAGTTATACTGGATGTAAGGAAATGTTCAATCGTTTTTTTCTAAAAAAAGAACAAAAGTATTTTTTCACTTTTTTTCTCATTTAAGATTTAACCTGAAATATAATGCCCTTTGTTAATTACAACTGTCTGTCAGCGTTCTGGCAGCTCATTTAACCCCTTGAAAAGAAGTTTTCTGTTTTGGAGACAAAGTATTCTTCCACTGCCCTTTCGACAACCTCATAATTTGCATATTCATTTCCAATAAGAAAGTTTTGCAGTGACCGTGGAAAAGATGATAGTCAGATGGTGCAATATCACGAGTATATGCGTGCTGAGGTAAAGTTTCCCACGCCAATCTCTGCAATTTTTTATGCGGTGCTTCTTGTAACGTGTAGTCGAGCGTTGTCGTAATAAAGAATCTCACCCTTTTTGTTGGCCAAAGGTAGACGTATATATTAAGTTTCTTAGTTAAAAACATCAAGTTGCGAACAATAACGACCATTTCAGTTTCTTTCAGCAACTTATAGTACACTATACTCTTGCTATCGCACCAACAGAACATAACCTTCTGATACACAGCAGCTTTGGATGTGGATGTTGGTGTCTCCTTTTTGTAAACATGTGCTGTTTTCTAACCACATGTTTATACACTATCTACTTTTCCTCTTCAGTCTTCAAATGGTTCGAAAACGGTTCCCTTTCGTGACTATCAAGATTTTAAGAACTTATCGAAACTGATCATTAACTTTCAATTAACAGTAAAAGAAAACCATTTAATAAAAAAAAATATGCGTTCAAATGTAAATAAAATTACTAAGACTTCTTTTGAAAGTACTTAGGATGTAATTTTTCATTTTAAATTGAATATAATAAATTTCAAAGTAGAGAACTAAACACGTTTTTATCGTTAATTTATTCTCCTTTCAAGAGTGCTATACATTTTTCAAGACTTGCAATTAAGGCATTGTTTACTGGGAATACCAATTCTTTCGTTTAATTTGAAAATTTAAAATAATTTCAATTGCTTTACTAATTTTTTTTTTCTTTAATGGTCCTATTAAAGGGTTCCTAAGAGAAAAAAAATGCATTATTTTAAAAATGTTTATATATTGGAGTTATTTAAACATTTTTTATGGGTTCTTGGCTGTTGTATTACGAAATGTTATGTCCCAGATAACATTCTAAGAATAATTTTTTTACAAAATCATTCAAAGAACAAAATATTTATCCGAATTTTTCAGAATGTTTTGTTTAAGTATCCTTGTCCTCCTTTAATATCCTTGTTTATATGATCCAGAGAAAAATTGAGTCTTTTGAATACTGTTGAAAGAGGTAAGTTGAATCGCAATGAACAAAGATTGATAATTGCAAAAAACAGTAAAAATATGTATCAGAATAATTTCTTAAAAAATTGAAAAGCCCAAAAAAAGCGAAATAAATGTTTTTTGAAAGATTTGTATCCACGTAAATTCGCATTATTTTAAATCTTACGCATAAAACTTTATTTAAAAATAAGGTTTATTAATTCAATTTTTTTTCTTGTTTTGATTCCTTATAACAATAGTTTTTGAAAATATTTATATTTTCTCCATCGATATATAAAGAGTATTATTTCTATTCTGTAAGAAATTTTATAAACGTAATATTTGAATTTTTAATTACAATTCCTTTCATTTTTCCATTTTGATATACCGTAAAATTCGACGTATAACGCGCACCGGTGCATAATGCGCACATATACTATCAAGCTGATTTTTCAAGTTTTTTGGTATATTCGCCGTATAACGCGCACCCCATTTTTTTACAAAGAAATATGAAATATAAGAATACATTGCTCTGATTTTTGAAGTCATTTACTCTAGGTATTGGTTTAGACTTCGAAAAAATAGTATACTTCTAACACTACAAATCTTTCATCTCATAAGGCAAGTTGTTTCTTTTAAATAAACAGTATTTCGATACATGTAGAAGTAATTTTTTTTATATGCTCATCCCTTTTGTTATTTTTAAAGCTATCGCTTTTATACCCGGCGTATAACGCGCACCCTTAAGTTTCGATCTTATTTTTTAGTGTTCAAAGTGCGCGTTATACGCCAGATTTTACGGTAGTTCTGTGTTCCGTCTTTCGAAAATAAATAGGCGCTTTGACCTGCAAGTTATTTCATTTTCTTAGGAACTAGGTATCTATTTACAAGTGCATACATTATTAATTTATTAACTTTTATTCAATTTATTTACAAACTATTTAAAATTTTAATTAATTAACTAATAGGTCTGGAAAGTCATAAAAGAATGTGTGTGTGTGTGTGTGTGTTAGTAGTATAGTTTCATTTCAATAATTTATTTTTCATAAAACTAGATTTGTATCGTGTTCTAGCCAGCTAAGTTTAACCTCTACTACTACTACCATGTCTAACGCTACTTGAGCCCAAAATGGACTTCTTTTGCGGAAAGACTGAATTCTCAATGGTCGTTCACTATTTATATTTTTGAGATTCTGGTACTATGACAGTATAGTTAGAACTATATATAGGGGATGAAGAACTTTGTATGATATATCTCGGAGGAGCTTTTCGGAGACGATTTCTTTACACAGATAATAATATAATGTCATTCAAAGCTTAAATTACGAAATTTGTTATCACGCGCTCTATGACCAAAATTTTCACTTTTAATCTAACAGGCATGGGCTTTTCAAATTTTCTATATTTGCGATCTAATATTCAACCATAATTTTTATCGTGCCCCCCTCCATAAAAATAACAATGTGTTGAATTCAATAACTTGGCATTAAAGCTAGGATACTACACAACGACTTTTTCTTAAGTATCATCGGCGTATATAAACAACTTGCTCTGTCAAAGCCATAATTGCCCCGGACGGATATATACGTATTTCCGAAATAAAATCTTTTCTGTGCACTTCTATCCATAAAATTATTCCAAAGGCTTTGGAATGCAATACAAAGACTTTGACAGAGTTTGCGAAAGATTTACCTATTTCTGAGGATTTCCTTATTTATTCTCCTTTTCTTCCCCCGATACATCACATACGCTCACCTACGTGAAAAATGGTGGCATTGGGGAGCCAATCACATAACTTTTAATCGGCAGTTAAGGGATTAATTATAAACCGTATATAAATGATCAAGATAAGTGTTAATTCTTGTATGTAATTTTATATATGACAAGTCACAGGTTATTAATAAACTTGTTCTTAATTCAGTATTGTTAAATCAGTTTATAATACATTGTGAAATACAGATATACATATTTATAAGTGTATTATATCAGTACAAATGTTATTTTACTTTTTATTATGTCAGAATGTATTTTGTTTGTTTACTTTCAGTAAATTAATAATTTTTTAAAAAATAATCTTTTGTTTTCGATTTTGCAACATGCTCGTACCCCCCTCGTAGAGTTATCACGCCCCCTTAAGTGTGCGCGTCCCACAGTTTGAGAAACGCTGTAATAGGCCCTTAAGATAAGATCAGTGGCAAGTGGGCCAAGTTTCAGTGGCACTCTACACCACTCCACAAAGTTATGAGAATTGAATTTTAAATGCAAAATACCTCAGAAAAGTTTATTTGCCACAAGTTTCCCCACAGTGCTTAATTTCTGCAAAGAATTCTGTTGTTAAAATAGTTCCATATTGTCTCATTCTTCATTAGTACTCAGGCAATTTAAGTAAAAATATGTAATTTGAATATTTGGATCTTCCCTTATGCAGTAATGTCTGTGTGCTTAATCGTGGCAATGTCTTGAATAAGTTTGTGCCATGCATGGAAAATATTACAATTTTTCTTAATGAGAAGGAGCAGCTTTTCCCGAATTGAACGATATACAATGGTTATGAATATTGATCCTTCTGACAGATATGATTAAACACATCCCACAATGAACTTAATTTATGATTTAAAGAAAGTGCTAAATAGTTTTTGAATTTTTTGAAAATTGGAAAAGCTTTCCTACAATCTACGAATACTTTCCAGCGGTATTAATAGTATTACCTATAATTACTTCCCAGATGTTAAAGCGCTTGCAAATACATTGATCATTAACGGAGATTAACCTCAGACTTATGTTGAAGCACTTCAGGGTGAATTTTTCAAAAAATTCACTCTTTAAAGTTTGTATGCTTATATTTTCCTTCCTAATCAAATTTGCTTTAAACGACTGATTAATAATCCAATTCAATTCGTCAACATTTGAGTGGATGGAAATTGATAATTTTAAAATGGAATTTATTGAAATAATGTGTTAGAATAATGGAAAGCAAAATTTAAGAAATTGCGAAAATATCTAGAAAGATGAGTGTCAGCGGGTATTTTAAATTGCTGGATTTCATTGCCAGAGTGATTTAATAGCTTGAAGAAAATTGCATGTACTCTGATTTACGCTTTTGGCTCTTCATATCTATGAAAACATATCTTTGTTCATATGAAACACATTTTGAAACCTAAAAGAAGTTACTTAACAACTGAACATTCAGAATTGAGTCAAAATGAAAGTCAGAAATTATAACCCTGATATTGTAATTTTAAGTAAAGCTTAGAAGAGGCAAGGTTTGCATTAAAGTCTTAATTTTTTTATTTAACTATATTGAAGGAATGCAAATGTTTTATTTTGTATATTTCAAATGTTAATACTTTTAATGTGTAAATGTAATAATGTGTCTTTAAAAATACATAATATGTGTTCAATTTTCATTTTGTTTATTCATGTTGAAGGAATATTTATATGTTATGTTGTTTATTTTTATGTTAATGAATATCTTTAAATGTGTGTGTGTGTGAGAGAGAGATATGCATAATTAATGTAGAATAAAATTATACAACTGAATTTTTGACCTCTATTCCTTAATTCTGCATGCATAACGATGGTAATCAAGTTGCGTCAAATATCTCCTACTGCGTGGCACCCTGCACAGTAACAAGGTTGCCGACCCCTGGACAAGGCTACATATATTAGACCAAATCATTATCTTTACTCTCGGTTGCTTTCTGGTATTTCGTAGTTGGCTATTTAGCAGTATTTTTCTAAGTGTGTATATACAAAACATTGTATTGCAAGATAAAAATTATGTGAGTAAATAACAAACTTCTGTTTTTCATTTGGAATTTGGATACTGATTTAACCCTTTATATACCGATGGTACTTATAAGTACCATTTTATACGAATATTCTGACGATACTTAGCAGTAATATTCTTTTAAATCCACTCTTCCAAGATATATGGCAGCACGGGTTGTATGATGAGTATTTTAGCGGGAAAGGCGAATAGTTTTATTGCAGAATTTGCGTTTTCAGCTGACGGCATTCTCAGCGGATTGCGAAGATTGATATTTTTCTTCCCGGAAAAATAGTTAACGTCAAGGGGCAAGTTCTTATTTTTTTGTATTTTAATAAAGACCTTAGAAAACGATTCGGCCATTTTTTTTTAAGTAAGCAGTGTATATAATTATTTTTACATTTGAATATCTTTAATTAATTAATTAGCTCTAACGGATTAAATTTCTTAAAGGTGAGTATTTTGTTTATGTATATCCCTTAATTTTTAATGTTGTGACTCAAAAAAAAAATATTGCCTGATTAAAACTGTAGTAAATCATAATGCACTTGATAAAGAGTTCAAGATTTCTTTTTATTTAAAAATTTTTTGTCCCTAAAATTGTCCCTCAGGAACATGAGAACCATCAAGATAACACTATTATTTGCTTTGGCAATGCAAAAAATACTTCCTAAGTTTTATTCTAACTAAAGATATAAGTCTTCCAATAGATTTTTTCTTCTTATTTATGACTTCTTTCACCACGTTTCACTCTAAACTTCAATAAAGGACAACAAACAGATCCCTTTGTCAGTTCTCTTAAACGTAAATGTCTGATATATATTCCCAACCCAACTTCCCTAATCAATCAAAGGTAATCCAATGTGAAAACAACAGTTAAGTAATACTCTCTGGCTAGGTAAGGTAACGGTTGACAATAACGGGTGACGCGTAAAAAGGGTTAGTTTTTTCTGAGTCTTTTTATTTTTTGTTTTTTTGTCGTTAAGTGCATTAATAATAATTTTTTTTGCTGTTATGTAATGGAAGTGTGACACAGACATTTCGACTGTATAAAGTACAATGTCTTTCATTCGGTGAAACAGATGGCACTGGCCAAAATGGAAGGTTGAATAAAGAAAGATAATTTCTTTGGAAGTAAAACAAAAAATATTTCCTGAGGCTAGAAGAAAAGATAATGGAGCTATAAAATTGAGGATGATAAATTCAGTAGTCTAAATATTATATTTCTTCTTCGATACTTTATATATCTGTGAGATGATAAAAAGACTGAATTTGTCTTTAGCGAAATGTTATAAAAAATGCCCCTTATAAATAAATTGCGAAATAAATGATGAAACAAAAATATTTACTAAATTGAAGTTCTTCATTACATATGAATTAAATGTTTCCATTGATATTTCTTAGAAAAAAAATTTAAGTTTCACAAACACAAAAATAATATTTACCATTTTATCTTTTTATATAAATAATTTTATGGAATGTGTTAATGATTTCACTGTATGCATTCCCATATTAAAGTTATTAATGTGGAACATTTTTCAAAAAGATGCCGTAAATATTGAATTCTATTAATCAATTGAGGTTTAATTCACATGCCAATCGTACTATTTATTTCTCACTTTAAAGTGTAAATACTCGCTTCTTACGTGTAAAGTTGTTCTAAGCCCATTTTAGAATTCAGATAACTTTCTTAACCCTTTAACTGTCTAGTTATTTTGATGATTTAGGTATATAAATTGTCACATTTTTTTATTACAAAAATCGAGTGTTTAGTACGAGATAAAATATACTTAGTAGTTAGAAACTGATATTTTGAATTGCATCCACATAAAAAGTTTAACGTTTTATAGAAACTGCAGATTTTCTTAAGGTGGTATCCTAAAAAAGCCTTATTTCGAAAAAAAAAATCTTCAAATAAATGAAAATGAGTACCTATCAGGGATTCAGTAATTTAGGTGTGTGTGGTGCATGTGGAAATGCTTTTCCAAGCACAAACGAACTCTGCAATCATCACAGCAGATTCCTTTCTCATCTCTTTTTCCTATGCATCCTTTTTTTTTGAACAAAAAATTTTGCATTGTCTTGTAAGCTCATGTTTTGCATTAATATAATGAATATGGGATATAAAATGTTGATCAGTAAGATGGGCAGAGTTATTTACTGTAGGTGGTCTGCCAGGATTCTTTTGTCCGGAAGCTGCATCATCATATTTATAAAAGAGCTGTTCCACAATTAAGATTCGAAATTGAAAAGTGTAATATGTTTACCAACTACATTTTTATAGAAAAAAAAGAGTTTTAGAATACCTTGCATAGTAAATGTAAAAATATC
>BMAV01001606.1:0-42304 GCA_019973955.1 Trichonephila inaurata madagascariensis
GTATACTGTTTTAATATATTGTTGTTATTTTTCCCGTTAATTAGTTATAGTGCATGATGTAGGAATTCTTATACAAACTTAATCTTCTTTACTTCAACGTTAGAAATAAATTAGCAAAACTGCTGCATTTCGTAGATGAATTGGAATGAAGCATTGTAAAATATATTTCAAACCAACACAATGAATTTGCTTGTTGATATGTATTTCTCAGATTCTTTCAGCTGAGAATGATACACGAAGATCTGTCAATGGACAAGCCCTTTCGGCATCTATATTGTACAAATACATCGGTATAGTTAGAATAGTAAGCGCATTTAACTTGTGTGTTTCATCTTTACATGCATTTAACATACATGCTAGTATATTATAATCAGTGGCCTCTAAACTACTCTCTGTTTCAATCCCGTACCCCTAAAACAAAAATAATTATAAGAAGAACTGCGTTAAAAATACACTATACGTATAATTTTTAATAAATTTCATTTGAGACATAAAAAGGATTTAAATAACAAATATTCAAATAAATAATTCACAATTATTGGATTTATATATAAAGATTTGAGTGTTCTAGTATTATAAACATTATAAACTGAGGACTACTTTACAAAAAAAAGTGGAGTTTAACCTGTTTCATAGCTCAAACACAGTGGCGCAACAGCCCATGAAAGCCAGAGCCTACAGTATACATGACCATTTGGCGCTGAAGAGCATGAGCTGATGTCCAGATCAGGTGGTCAGTCTGAAGTGAGACCCCCAGTGTTTAAGTCCCCAAGCAAGCTTGATACTCATTTATCGACCCACTGCAGTAGGGATGAAAGGTTGAGTCGACCTTGTCCAGCCCGGGAGTAGAACCCAGACATGTGGTATGGAAGCGCGATACGCTACCACTCGACCACTGGGTCTTAGTTTTATAGCTAATAATCCTTTTTTTGTTTCTGGTTAAAATATTGAGCTAAAGTTTATGGAATATAAAATGGATAAAGTTTTCAATCCTTCGTTAAAAAAAAGGTGACATACCTAAAAAATCACCCTGAAAAGTTCAGATCATGCTCGAATCAAAGAACAATAAACAAGTTATTGCTATAGATTCAGTGATACAAAAACAAATTCAAAGTTTCAAAAATAAAAGCCGTTTAGTAGCATTATCAAGAAGTACACACATGTATACAGAAGTAGGCTAATGTATATGTCTTTTTCTCGTAACCTGTGTTACTCTACGTACCGTATGTGGTACGCGCATCACATTTTGGAGGCCACTGATTTATATGAATAATTAAAGAGTATGAGTATTTGTGTATGGGTAGAGAGAAGCACAAAGGTGGGAAAGCGTAGAAGCCCGAAACTTCGCACGTTGTACAGTGGGTAATAATGTTTCACTTCTCGAAGAGATTTCTTCGAAATATACTTAAAACGTTTGGAATCGGGAATCGGCTTTTTGAAATTTTTTCCATCTAACTCGCAATAGGAATGCAGTATCATGATTAATGCACAACGCTGGAAATCCATCTTTTTTAAGCCTAAAATTATTCGTGTTCTAAATTAACTAGCAAATTTTCGAAAACAAGACGAAAACAGTCAATTTCATTATATTTTTTATTTTTAAATGGTTTCATTCAGATAAATCTGCCAATTTAAGTGACAATGTATTCCTACTGAATACGGAATAAACATTATTCTCTCTCTCGTTTAATTTTTTAAGGCGACAGTACAATTCAATTGACAAAAATCGGTCAAAAATCAAATATAATTTTTTTAGCCTAAATTATTATGTACATATAATTTTCCATAACCTCACAAAATTGGAAAGCTCTAAAATTAAAAAGCGCAGAATTATGATAGATTTTGCGTTTGTCTTATTCACATCCCTATATCACAAAAATCAAAACCTTAAACGTACTTATCTCAGAAAGATAAAATAACAAGGTTATCTTCATTTAAAATACTAAGGCTTTTTTTCTATTGTGCCTAATGCTTTGAGTTTTTTTTTTACTTATTGCTAATAGTACATGTAACAAAAGTTGGAATGCATTTTTGAATCAAAGCAATACTTCTTTTTTAAAAAATATTTGAATTCAGAATTAATACATTTTTTAAGGAATTTTCAATAAGCTTCATAAAAAGAAGTATTGTACGAATCACAATCATGTTATCGCAAAATCCGTATCAACTTTTGTTTAACACAGTTTGACGTACTTGTAAATTAAATTTCATGCGTGTACGTAAATTTTTGTTGGAGGATTGGCATTTTAAATTCCCATCACAAATCTTTTTCCTTAAAAAATTAAATGGCTAGCTTTTTTATGAAATTTTGAGCACAAAATCTGCTTTACATAGTATACATACATAGGAGACAACCAAAAAAAATTTTAAATCCTTAAATTAAAATTTTTGCTTAAATCTTACCATATCAAGCTTAAGAATGAGTAAAAGTATCAAATAATGGATTCAATAACAGTGACTCATTCCGTAACGGCGAATGAGATTTCACTTTTCATCCTTTTCACCGGGAGAGACAGTAATGTTTCACTGCGCCTATTTTCGGCACTTATTTGCCTCATGGTCTGTCTTTGCTTCGGAATTTCATGAAGAGTTTTGGAGTTCGTTATATAATACTTTATTATGAGTTAATGAAGTTTGAAACCAAAATAAGTTTCATCAATTGTTTATTTGGATATAGATCTTGTACTGTTTGAAGATTCTTTTCCTGTTTTGAAACCCAATTTTTCAACAAATGATTTTAACTTTATATTTCCACTTTGATAAAAAGGTTACTTCTTAAAAAGATAAATACTAAATAATTTTTTAATCTTCTTTTTTATATTTTGCTTATGAATATCAGTTCTCTGTAGGCTCTAATATTTTTTTATTCTTTCAGGAATCTACTCTTTGTTTGAATTTTGTTTTAAAACACTAAAACCTAACACACATATTTTATAAAAAATATAACACACAAATAAGTTTAATGTCACCTATTGCATCTATGAAAACCTCTACCTTTCAGATGCATATAGTCTACGCTATTTTATAATAAAAATTTTAATAAAATTTAAAAATTAGAAATAAATGATTGCTTACAAATGTTTTAATAACACAAACTTCATACATTCTTAAATATAATGAATAAATATTTATTGCTTATTCATTTCAAGAACTACAATTTTGGATTTTTATATAATAGTAAGATGTGTAAAACTTGTGAATCTTTCGCTTTACATGGGCATTTATATTTACTATTTCTGTGTATCATTTAACTACAACTGTGTAATCTTCCGAATTATAATGCTCGTTAGTTAATATAATGTATGTTTGTGTCTCTAAAATTGTAATTATAAGGTCTAATTTGTCTTGATGAATGTATAGGAGAAATAAATAAAATATATGGATTATGTATTAGTTAATTTTCACACTACCACATTTCCACTTGGTATTTAAATGTATTATTCCTGATTATTATATAATTATTTTAAGCACAATTGAACATTTTTAAAATAGTTGCTAGTATATATTAATTTTACTAACATCACACGGCACTCATATAATACTGATAATAACAATAATAAGTACCTGAGAGATTTAATAGAGCTCAATGTGTATAGCAGATAAACCTTTGCTTAATTCACAAAAAGTATTTATGCAATTTTTTCTAAATTAACATGGAATGTTTTAATCTTAATAATATTATAACCACTTTGGTGTGCAAAAGTTAAAGGACACAGACTTATTTTCTCAGATTTCTAAAAACCTTTCAACCGGTTTTAATGAAAAATGTTACACACAAAAGAGGAGAAAGAGGTTTTTTTAAATTATAAAATCCAAAAAATTCGACATTTCTCTTTTATTCGTTGTAAATTGAAGTACCGGAGAGAATTTCGCATGTATTTAAAACACTATTCTAAATTATTTTAGTTTTTCTAGTGTTTTTACGATTATTTTTGAAATATTTTGCAAATACTGACACGAAGGCAACATATGTGGATGACGGATTACGATGAAGGATAACTGAAAGTATGGAAGCAGGCCAATCTCATGCAGAGTTCGCAAGATGACTCATTTTGCTTAAAAATTTTGGAAAGTGTTGCAGAAGACACAGGAGTTATATCCAGTTACAGGGCAAGTAATAGCCACCATAAACCAGGATGATCGCTGTTTGGCTTTAACTGCATGAACCAATACGGGATAGCATTTATTCAACTCTCAAGGTGAACTCTTCGCTGCTTTTCGTATCTCGCTTTTATGGTCCCCTCAGGGGCTCACCTTCTTTAAGTGGGACGGGTATCCAATCCGGGTACCCTATTGATCTTTTCCTTCCCACAGGGTTTACTATCTTGAAAAACCCCGGTGTCACGACCCCGGTGTACCCCAGTGATCCTTCTCTATTTTCGACCCTCCATCTTGTCATCCAATTTCTTCTTTTCCCGTCCAGACCATAGACCTATGAATGTTTGGCGCAGTGTAGCCAAAACTGGCTCTTGCACCATAAAACACCAAACTCAACTCAACTCGCTTTATAGTATGATATTTTCTGAAGGCTTAATGAGGCAGGACTTTAAACCAGAAGACCAATAGTCTGTATCCCACTCACTTCAGGTTACATGACAGTCCCCCTGACATGTTACAGACAACACCCTCTTTGGATTCGGGAGCTGCCCTGCACCTTTTCATTGATAAGTTGTGTGAAACTGAGTCTTAAATTTTATTCTCTAAAGTATTCATTTATGAAAAACCAAGGACCCAGTACCATCCCTCCGACTCGTGGCCGGAATGTCGAGGGTTTGAATCCTGGTGTCCTGGGCTAGGTGTCGGATTTTATAGTTCTGAACCATGGTCAAGTGATGAGGATGACAGCTGAAACCGTAACTCACTCTTGTTACTACGCCAACTCGAGGACCATGAGCTGTGACAGATTTTGCATGCATCAGAGTTTCTTGAGTGGTAATTCGGTCCCAACACCCGATTTGACTAGGCAGGCCACGAGCTATGTCATCATGACCGCTAGGTTTCCACTGCGTCAAAAATTTCACCAAAGTAAAATATCATTAAAATGTACCAGATCATATGATACCTAAGTTATTGTTCAATAAAAAAAATAATGCATGGAAATAAGTACGATTCTGAGTCACAAATAAGTTACCAGTTATAAAATGGAATTTGGAGCTATTAAGTAAATATGCAGCTATCTTGTTACAAGCATGCTTAGATAAACCTCTTAACTGTCTAAATAAAAAAAATCAAATTCGCTTGGTAAGTGGAGTCCAAAAGAGAAGTAATCTTTGTTAAAGATAAGATTTTATTACAAAAATTCTGATGAATGAAGCATCAAAACAACTTTTTAACTACATTTTTATATAAGAAAATAAATTACAAATGCTTAATATATTAAAAGACACATACTGTAAAAATTTTTTACGCATAGTTTAATTTTTTTCTTATAGCAGCCATTAAAGTTATTCGTGTTGAACTCAACTCAATCAACTCTTTCATGAACGTAAGGAGGCAACTTTAATTACGAAAGTAAGTTGCCAGAGCTCAAGTTTGGTTCTCTTCACTTGACCATGTTTCAAAACTACGAGGTTCATCGTCAATGGCTCTCACTCTCAATTTGCTTTGTGGCTGCGGTAGCTTATTTGTCAAGGTATCGGATCGTGGCTGGCACATGTCACGAGTTCGAGCCCAGTACCACTAAAGACCTGCTGTGCAGGGGAGCGATGCACGTTAAATCTGTCGCGAGCTCAAATTTCCTCCCGATGGTGTGGTGTGATAGTTAGGAGAGGGGGTGTCAGCTCATGTGTCGTCCTCGGCACTTGACCATGGTTCAAAATTATGAGGTCCGTCACCAAAGGCCCTCGTGTAGCTGAAGAGTGCGACAATATTCTCTCACTCACTCAATTTGCTTTAGAAAATACGACGTTAAAAATATTTACTCATTTGAACCACTGAATTTTAGATTACCACAAAAGAGCCACCATGTAGAGGATCCAATGCCCATGAAACCTGTCGAAGCTCAATGTCTACCCATTGGTGTGGTGTGGTAGTCAGGAGAGAGGGTATCGTCAGGGATCGAGTTTAAAAATTAGGAGGTTCGTCACCAATACCCCCGTGTTGCTTTAGCCCTACGTCAATATGCACCACTCATTTCCTTTTTTTACATTGAAAATGAGGAAAAAAAAAAAAAAGGAAACTGAACACCGAATGCGATCCATGCAGTATATAAAACCGGACACTATACAAATATTGAAAATCAGCACATGCGGGAAACGAATGTGAAGAAAAAGCAAAACACGTGCAAAATGTAGCAATTTGACCTTTATTGTGGAAAATAATCACTTATTTTTCTCTGTACCATTGTACAAGTTCGTTTTTCCCTGCAAGGTCTCTGACTCTCTTGAGCACCATTAGTTGAGTAGGACAGCACTCTGATTGTTGTTCGTACCACTCCATAGCTGTCTCTAACTCAGAAAATGCGTCAGCATTTGATGGACCCTTGCTACTTTTGTGGCTGTTGTTGTCCTCGTCTTCATCCGTTTCATTGTCGACAGGGTTGGTATCTTCTTGCCTGGAAGTCACAATCTCGTCATCATTTAGCATTTGAAATCCTCAGTATTTTGCATCGCCTGCCATCCAGGTTTCTACATCTTCTTCATCGTATTCTTGAAATCATGGGATCGATTGGACAAAGTCAGTAATCTCTTCATTCTCTTCCCTGTGATCATCAGTGAAGTATTTTTCGCCTTCTAAATCTGGCCACAGCTTATTCCATGCATTTTTCAGACTCTGTCTTTCGACCGAGTCCCCACACTGTTCGAAAACGTATTCATATACGGTACATGTAGTTGACCAAAAAAAAAGAAGACTGGTCCGGATATTTGACGCTTCAGATAATAAACTTTCTGATAAACGACGTTCTGCTGTAAGTGGTTTAGGGAAAAATCTCTTTCATCGTGCAAATAATTAAAATATTCTTGTTCCAGGAATCATGAATGAATCTATCAAAATATAGGCTTTAATCTCTTAATGCGAGATGAAATCAGACATACATTTCGCAATAATGTATTCATATTTATGATTTAAATAAAAATATTTGATTTTTAAATAAATATTATATTAAGTCTTTACACGAACAAATATACTCGCAGTAGTGTAACGTAGATCCCCGCAACTCTCGCATCGCGGTGGACCCAAAGCCTGTTCTAAACTCAAATACGTACCCTTTTTAAGATCCGGCTTGGGTCCGAAAACCTGACTTCGCAAGGGCGCCCCAATTTTCTCCGTTACACCACTATATATTCGTATAAAAATTCAAAAGGAACTAAGTTTTTAAATATTTACATTTAGTTATTAGTAAAAGTGTTAAACATTGTTTAACAAGAGGTTTTCAGTTTTTAGACTGAGCATCACATTTAAGTAACAAAATGTAATTTTTTGAAAAACCCTGAAGGGGAAAATTGCTCGATTTTTATGCGTTATAACTCAACACACACATACAAAAAAACAGTTCACATAACGTAAGAAATAAGCAAGTGGCAATATTAAAGGATACATCCCTATAATGAATCATAAAAATCCCTATAAATAATAAATATCCCTATAAAACCCCTATAATGAATCATAAAAAATACAAACAACAGAATATTTTCTTTAGCGTCCAAATTCTTGAAGCCATTGGGAATTATTTTAATGTAAAGGGGAAAAAAAGGGGAAGAGGAAGAAAAAAGGACAGAGATAAATCTTCCATAACGCAAACATCTCGGATTAGCTATAACTTGTTTTCTGGTAAAAGGAGTCTCTAGGTCGTATCTTGGTTCGTGTGAAAAAAGAAAAGATAAATTTTATTAAATTGTTGCTAAAATTAAATTGCTCTCAACTCAAGTGGTAAAAAAAATAAGAAATGAATACTTAAAACTATCAAGATATATTTTTAACAAAAGCTTTTTTTTTCATCTTGTGTTATTTTTATTCTAATACGATCCTCATTTTGTCGTAAAAAGGAAGGCACACACACAGTTTAATAGTTACGTAATTAATTACATAATACCTTCTTTTTTGCGTCATTTTTTGAGCGAGTAGTCAGATCTTTGCGACTTTTCTACAATTAAATGCGTTTTACAAACTTACTAACTGGAAAAATACAATAAAAAACACCCGGTTCATAGTTAGTATTCATATAAAATAGACAAACGTCCTCTTTCGAGCTCCAATAAATCATATAGAGAGTTGAATCCGACCGTTATTATTGTCAAAACGAGATACCTGATTGGTTCTTGAATTCTACTGTTATTATTATCGTGGCCGCGGTAGCTCAGTGGTCAAGGTATCGGATCATGGCAGGCATGTCATGAGTTCGAGCCCAGCACCACTAAAGACCCACCGTGTAGGGCAACGATGCACGTTAAATCTGTCGAGAGCTGAAACGTCCTCCCGTTGGTGTGGTGTGGTAGTTAGGAGAGGGGGTGCCATCTCAGTTGTCGTCCACGTCACCTGACCACGGTTCAAAATTATATGGTCCGTCGCCAAAGCCCTCGTGTAGCTGATCAGTGCTGCATTAATATTCACTCATTCACTCACTTGTTATTATTGTCAAAATAAGGTACCTGATTGGCTCTTTTAATTCCTACCGTTATTATTCTCAAAACAAGTTACCTGATTGGTTCTTTGAATTCTACCGTTATTATTGTCAAAATAGGGTGATACCTGACTTGTTCTCTTGAAACGGAAACTCATTGGTTACGTCAGGGGTGGGCAGACTTTTCAGGGTACAGGCTACTTCTAATTTTTTAAGGTGTTGCTGTCCACCCAGTGCGTAGGTGTAATGAAATAAAAAAAGGTCTACAATGTTAACTACACCTTATTTATAAATTTGTAATATATACTTGCCTACATAACGGAAACAAAAAGAAACATACTACATTAAAACTGCATTTAAAGCAAAACTCAAAATGCAAACCTAGTTATAAGAGCCGACATATATATTTACCATGTTCACTGCCTATTCCCACGCCATCACGGTACGAAAGGTTACCAGAGAACCCAATCTCGTAGATACACATTGATTAGTGTGAAGCCTCAATAGCCAATCCCAGGCTATCGCGGCAATAGCTGCTTATTAACATTTATTCTTCCGTTCAGTCGGCATGTGGGGAAAAAAACTAATATCTACTATTAACACCGTGGTGATTGCATTTTCCTCCTATAGGACGTATTAAGCGTCTTTGTGCCTTTCCAATGAAAACACATGTGTCGTCAATACATTCATCGAATCATTTGCTTAAGTAAGCGCAATCGCATAAGTTGTGAAAAGACGATTCTCCCATCTAGATGGCATCGGTGTTCCATTGATATGCGCTCTTAGGTCTTAGTAATCAGTGCCCAAAGTCGTGTATAGTGAGATGGGCACAGTAGGTATTGACCCTTATAAGCTGTTGTCCAAATTAGTTTAGTTTAGGTCTTGGTAAAGGTGGTTACTCCGAAATGTCTTGGCAGTCCACCCGCCGATTGCCCACTCCTGTGCTACTTCAAAATGAAGGAAACTTATTTCATTTCGATTTGAGGTGCTTTTTTATTTTGTTATCATCATTTTTCTTTACTTTTTTTTTGATAGAATGCAGATAATTAAACAAAGTTTATTGCAGGGCATTTTTAATTAAATTACCTATTCAATAATGTATAATTTTAAGGCAAATCTTCAAAAAATAATATAGATATGAGCCTTAAATATCAAAAACCAATTTTTTCCAGAGTTCCACAATATGGTGGCAACCAATATAAAGAATTATTCTTACACAATATTGATAAATTGGGTTCTTCACTTCGTAGAGTTATTCCTAAATATATTAAAACATAAGTTTTACTACAAATTTGGGTCAATATTCCACAGCTGAGTGTCTTTATAATTAAGATTATAGAATAAAGCACACACACACATTGCGGAATATAAATATATATCTATGCATAATTTCATAATATATCTTAATATAATGAAGTTGCATTACTTTTCTCACAAAATATTCTACATAAACATTTTCTAAGAATCGTTTCTAAGAATAAAGATATCGATATATATTCTCGATATTGTCAGAAGTGAGTTGAGTTGAGTTAAACAAATATCTAATTTTTATCAGAATAAAGAATATAGTTTTATAGACTTTTAGGATTCAGAAGCGAATTGAATAACGATAGCTTAAAAGCATGTATTGAAATTCTATGCTTTCATTTCTTTCCGCGTTCTACAATACATAAAATTTATCAGGTTCAATTCTTAGTATTTCTCAAAATAGTATCTGAATAAACAATTGGAAGAATGTCCCAAATTTATGAAGGCATTTTTGAATAGTTTTCCCCGCGGGGAAGCCATATATCCATTACCTATAACACACTATATCTTACATGCATATCTATAATAAGGAGAGTTTATGTGCAATAAGGGTTTATTTATGAATCAAAACCGTTATTTCCTTGTGACATGCATTTCACAATTACTGTAAGTGTTCCTGAAAACTTTATGGTTGCCTAACAGCTGATATCGCTTCAGTTTATAAGAATTTAGTCACACTTTATAAAGGAAAATAATCCTTTGTTATTACCTGTAAGACAGCGTTCCTCAAACTGTGGGGCGTGCCCCCCTTGGTGGGACCGATAACTGTACGGGGAAGGAGGATGCAATCATATTGAGAAATCGAAATAAAAGATTATTTAAAAAAATATTAATGTACTGAAAGAAAACAAATAAAATACTTTATGATATAATTAAAAATAACGGGCATATTTACACTGATATTATGCATTTATAAATGTATCAGCACTAGGCAATGTATTTTATTATTAAGTTAATAATACTAATTTAAGAACAAGTTTGATAATTACCAGTGACCCCATGGGCTTGTATTAACACTTATCTTGATAATTTGTGCGATTTATAATTAATTCCTTAGCTGCCGATTAAAAGGTACGTGGTTCACTCCCTAAAACCACCATTTTTCACGTAGATGTGCGTACTTAGATGTGTTTTTGGGAGGGAGGAATAAATAAGCAAATCCCCGAAATAAGTAAATCTTTGCAAACACTGTCAAAGTCTTTTTATTGCACTCCAAAGACTTCGGAATAATTTTATGGATAGCAGTGCACAGCAAAGATCGTACTTTGGAAAGACGTACATTTACGCCCAGAAAAACAATTTTTTGGCTGAGTGAGGCGTTTATACACGTCGGTGGCGCATAAGAGGTTAAAGTCGTATTGTAGCTTTAGTGTCAAAGTTTTAGTGAATTTAATACATTGTTATTGTATGGAGGTGGGTGATTGAATACTGTGTCGCGAATACTGAAAGTTTGAGAAACACTGCTGTACTATTTGAAAATATCGAAATAAATCATGCTATTGGAATATATTCAGAAATGTTATCTCAAAGAATGTAAACATTTCTGCAGAGCATTTTCTTAATAGCACGAATAAAGTACACTATTACCTTTGAACATCCCTAGAACATCAAATGCATCTTAGAAAACCCCAAAAGTACTTCTGGAATTGCAGTGTTGAAGTAAAGATGAGGTGTTTTCTGAACTCATTCCCTAGTTTTATGACGGCAGTTTAATAAATGGAAAATTTCATTTTTATGACGTATAGTAAAGGCAGTACTATGCTTCCTTTTGAATAGAGAGAATATTGAAAATCTAATTTTTACAAGAAAACATTACATGTTATTTTAAAGGATGTAAATATTTGTGGTTTGTACATTTTTGGTTCTGATAATTTTCTACCAACACATTTCTCAGTTTGCTCTTTTTCACACACGTAACACACACACATCACACTAGAATAACACATTATACCAATCAACATTATACCTATTGAATACTATATTAAAAGATCATATGAAAACTGGACATATATTAGTTTTGGACCTATTTAAATGTCTTGAAAAAATGAACAATCAGGGACAAATAGCTTCAACAATCTTTTTTATTGAACATAAGAGATTTCAAAGTCAAACTATGTTGGTAACAGGTCAACTATGGTGACCTTAATTGTTTTGATCTGTCTGTTTTCGAATCCAGAGTACACCCCGAGCATACATTAGATAAATGGGACAAAAAATATCGATATTCGTGGCAGTCACTAAACGCTTTTATTCCTGTTCTTTGTTGGTTGAGATTCGATGAAGGGGTCTCTGCATACCCCCTTTCCAGAGCAGAAAATCGATTTTTATGAACTTTTAGAGGGATCCTCCACACTGCATTATTTATAATGTTTATATAAAGAGATTGTGTTTAAATTTAAGAAAATAATTGCATTCCTATTTCAATTGAAAAGAGAATTTTCGAACGTCATTAATTGGGTCTTATCCAATTCATTCATACACAGCTGTTGTCTCTCATATTAATATAAGGTAGAAAAACTTCTTATAATGTCATTTTATTTTAATATCATTTCATATATAAACATCCGTTTTCTTATTATAATTCTTAATACATAACCTTAATAGTGTACATTTCGTTGAAAAATATAAAATTGTTTGACGAGAACAGGAATACATAGGTTAAATGTGGGACTTAAGCGTATAATAGATAATAATACGTAAGATACCATGATTAACAAAAGAACTTTGTGAATAATACAGAAAACAAATTACATCCGGAAAAAGAAACATTTTCCGAATAGTTTTGCAAAGAACACCAAAAAAAAAAAAGTTCATTCAGAATCAAAAGAGTAGGGATTTATTCTGGCTGGCCCTGGAGAACTGTCTGGACAATATTGGGGACTTTTGTACATGTATAAAAGTAAAAGATACTTTGCTAACTTTGTTGATATTGGAGACAGTTATATAATGGGTTATACTAAAAAGAAACGTTAGTTTTACAAAAGGATACAATAAATTTAATTTTTTCCCCTTAAAAACATAAGCTATTTTTAGAAGAAAACAAATAGTTAAGTAAAATATTTCCTTTGGAAATTCATTGAGGATAACATACAAGTTACAAAATATTGATAGAATGTAAAATCTGCTGATAGAATCTGAGTTATATATATATTTGTTAAAAATATTTAATATTTTTTAAATTAAATTAATAAATTAAAAAAATTAAATACCTATTTATTTTAGTTTAATCCCAAAAACCGGTTAAAATTTGAAATTGAAAAAGCAACCATTGGAAAACCAGGATTGTTTTCTTTTTTTTTTTTAAATTTGCCAGTTTTATTAGAGAGTGTAAATATCAACAAAAATAATTTGTAACTTATCAATTATAACAATACATAAAAAAATCACAAAAAAAAACAAAACAAAAAAACATCTTATTTATTTAAATCACAAAAAAGTGTAAATATTGGTATTCGAAGTCTGTGATACTATTATAAATTTTTGAAATGTGATCTTAAAAAACAATGCATCAATTGCAACGTCATTAAGCCTGGAATGTAATTTTGTGCAATAATTTCATTCCAATTATCTTTTTTTTTTCAAAATAAATTAAAATCCCTGATGGCCTAAGTTTAGAAAGTGTGCTAAAATTTGTATCTTCTTCACAATTTGATTCTTTCCTCTTTAAGAATTTTTTATCATGTTTCGCGTTTTTAAATGCGTATGGAGTCCCTGCTCTTACTTCTTCCATTAATTTTAATAACACTAGAGCATTTTTCACATTGTGCCACTATATTCTTTTCATCATATAAATAATGAAACCAAACCGAAGTATTATCAACTGATTTTTTTATTTTCTTTAAAGTTATATTCTTGTTCATTATTATGGGTTATTATTTATGAGTATATATATATATATAATTAATATATAATATGATATGAAAATCAGTGTGAATAACAAACTCGCCAATTTAAAAAAGTATCGAAATATTATTCACTTTCTTCACAATTACAACCTTGTTTTCACAGATACGGATATCAGACTACGAATTCTGCTCATATATACGCTCTGAGCTATAATAGGATAGTTTTGGCCTGCCGTCTTAGATGATTCCCATATTTTATCACTTCTCTTGACTATACGTTGCAACTTTATATTCTAAGTCTAAAATTAATTTCGCCCATTAGGGAGACACAAAAAAAAAAAAAGTATATTGTTTTGCGATTTTGCGATACCCTGATCATATAATGGAGACAATTTTAAGAAATTTCTAGTAAATACCGAAAAATCAGGATTTAAACTTGTGAATACCGGTATTTCAAAATTGTGCAAATCGCTTCAATACCGGTATTCGGTGTCTCGGTATACCGGTATTGCAATCCCTAGTTACAATGATGACAGGAAGCAAGTAACTTGCATTATTAATATTTTATAAAAAAGTACTTAAAAATCAATGCAATTAGTATATTTTTTAAATATTATCTTGATGTAACATTGCAAGATGTCCTTAATATCGTTATCAGTACAAATATAGGCAGTTAAGTGGGTTTTTTTACCGCCAAAGCGTTTAGACTTTAAAGCCAAAGCTTTGAACTTGGCTGACTATTAATTTTCCTGACTTTTTTTTGAAAAATATTCTTTGAAGTTATTAACATTTTTTTCTATTTCTTTTTCTTGTCCATGAAAAGTCCAAAGAAGTTTCTTGTCTTTCAAAAATATTAGAGTTTCTGGTACATCCTTCAAAACAGAGAGTATGAAAATGTTTTTATATTATCTGAGAAAGTTTGGGTTAGGTGTGAATTGGCGATCAATCAAATCAAGTACATTATTTTCATTATTGGTTAATTTAACATCATTCTAAAAGAACATCAGATCTATTGGTGTCGAACATCTTAATTTTCAAGCAAGGTCAAGTGAAGGACAAAGTCAAATGAAACCGATGCCCTGATTTTCTAAGCATCACAACACACAGTATGGAAACTTTGATTGGTTAATATAATTTATTATAACGTCATATTCTAAATATACATTACGGCTAATGGGAATTTTAAACCAATTTAATGTAGTTTTCAATGCTCTCAATGGTGATATTTTACCTAATGTAGTTTCGAATCCGTAGCTTGATTTAAATCTCAAAGGCCATAAAAGCTTGTCTAAAGAAGTCATTTCATATCCTAAGAAAATACCATGTATTTCAGAAAAAATTCCTATTTCGCGAATGTTAAATCCTTTGTATATTCTACCAAGAATCTCAAACAACCTGGACAGGTAACCGAAACTCGAAATCTACAGTAACGCAAGAATTAATGCTCGGTCCTTCGTAAATCGTAATTCATCAAGATTAAGCTATGACACCAGAACTAGTGCCTTAATCATCAGACTTCACATCACACAATGTGGGAACTTAGCAGCCATTCTGTATTTAACAGCCTTCTGTCCTCTCTCAAAGGGTTTAACAGAATCAGGTGTGCAAAACTCGCGGTTTAACTCGAACATTATCTTCTATGAGGTCGCGATTCTGAAAACTCAGCAAAAGTTCCATCTCATAAGAGCATCCCATGCTTGTTTGAATGAGTGGTTTTTTTTAGGACTGGATATTTTCCAAGCATTTTCTAAATCATTAATGTTTAATAGCCCTGAAAATATTGCAAAAGACATGAAGTAGATTATTAACCCTTAACTGTCTATTCACTGCCAAGTGCCTCAATTTTTCATGTAAGCTCGCGTATGTGGTGTATTTGGGGGGCGGACAAGAAAAGGCACAGATTTTTCTTTGATATAAATAAATCTTTCCCGAACACTGTAAAAGTTATTTATTACATTACTAAAAGCGGTACAAAGAAAAGAATCCTATTTCGGTAAGACGTATATATACATCGGAGACATTTAACTCGCTCGTTGAGAAAGATGGATATATACGCAGGTGGCAGTTAAGGGTTTAAAACAAGGCATCTGAGTAATCCATAACTTATTTTAACAATAGCTGTAAAGGGAGAGTGAGAGTAATAGTTATATAAAACATTGTACACAAAACAACACAAAGGATATTGACGACGAACCTCGTAATTTTGAATCTTGTTGAAATAGTTGTAAAGGGAAAAATATTGTTAATTATTATTTTACATATTTTCAATATTGTAAAATCAATAGTTTCAGACATTATTTCTGCAGGGATATCTTTGAATAAACTATTGATCAAATTTTTTTCACGCGATCTATTTTTAGTAATGATTTATCCTGCATGAGTAACCCTATAATTGTCGAACGTTTGACATCCTCCCTCCAAAAAAACGATGCACACAACAAAATAAACAAATTATTACAAATAAACTACAAAAGAAAAATAATATAAAGCATTTTGGATTAATACGTGACGTTGCCTGCTTGGTGTGATGTGTAATGTGAAAAATTTTGGATTTTACTGGGTGATATTAATTGGAATAAAATAAAAATGAATAATGATTGTTTAAGAAGTCTCAGGGGTAAAAATATAAACAATTTTCAAACAGGTATAATTCTTTTAAATCTAAATTAGATAATTCAAATCTTTTACACATTATTTATAAAGGATCATGGTTTCAAAAAAGTACAAAATGTTTGTGTGAAATCTAGTCATAATTTGAAAAATTATAAGCTTATGAAAATAAGAAATAATTTTGTAATAAATATTAAGTATTTTTTGCGTTGAGCACGCTATTTTCTAAAATAGTAGCTTTAATTACTAGCACAATAAGTTGATTTATAAAGTTAAATGTACTTTTATTACACTGTAGTTTTTTATATAAGGAGAATAATAAATTCTATTGTTTAAAAAATAAAAAAATTACGTTTTCAAATTTGTTTTCTGAAATTTCAATATTTTGAAATACATAAGATATATTATTCTTAAATTAGTAGGGCTTATAAAGAGTATAATACATTTTATAGTTATACAAAGTTTTATACAGTAAAGGCTACTATTTTAGAAAATAACGTACGCAATGAAACAATTACTTAATATTGTTTGCAAAATTATTTCTTATTTTCATATGCTTATAATTTTTCAAATTATGATTATATTTCAAACATTTTGTACGTTTTTGAAACCATGATTCTTTGCAAATAAGGTGTAAAAGATTCTAATTAGTTAGTTTAAATTTAAATGAATTATGCCCGTTTGGAAATTGTTTATATTTTCACTCTCCCCGAAACAAAATTAACACCCCTGAGACTTCTTAAAGTATTCCGTCAAAGATCGTATCTTGTAGAAAAGAAGAACCAATTCTCTAACCCATTTGTCCTCGAGATCTTGCGTTAAAGGTCTTGAAATTCACATCAGGCAAAACTCATGAGCTAATAATGTCTTCAATGCGCCAGTTTTTTCTCTTTTTGTATGTAGAAGTGTGGAGAATTAGTAGAGTACGTTACTTATTTGAATTAAGTCATTCTTTATTTTAAGTCTTATTAATTTAAACACGTCATTAATCATCTTGCAACGTTCGTCAACTTACTTTTGTCTCTTGTGTATGTAAAATAAAAAGACAACCTAAATTGCTGATTACTTGTAAATAAAATAATATGATGAGAATCACACGTTTATGAAGTTCAATGAAATTTACATGACCTATATCACATAAATAAACTAGCACAGATGATTTACCGTTAAAAATCTTTATAATAAGATAAAATGATGCAATTGATATAAAGAAAACACATGGTTTAACTCAGTTTTAATACTGCCATACACATATAAATTAACTGAAAAAGTATAATACCATTTCTTTTAAGAGGCAAGTGCCAGTGGGTGCCTCACTTCTACATTATCCATGCGACCTAGATCTGTTGGAAGGAAGGAAGAAGCAGCCATATCGTTTATCTTAATATCACTTTATTAAGATCTTAAGCAATATACAATAATAGTACTAATATTCAATTCAAGTGAATCTGAAGTGAAAGGACACACTATTCGTATTACCAAATAATCACGTAACCGACGCTATATCTAACTCTACCGACTATTTCTAACTTCAGTAACTACCAAGTTCTTAATAACTTGATTAAACAGTCTTATCGCTATATCTTGGATTAACAGCAATTCGCTTAATTCTAACTGACGTGGCTTTTGTCCTTGTGGAATGGTATCCACCTTCAATTTTGGATCGCACAGGTAGGGATGGCTTAAATCTTAAACTCGGTTTTTTCCCTCTCCCTTTCTTAACCCACTGGAAAAACCCGGGCCTCGTATATTCACTTCTCATAGACCCCCCCGCGGACGCTAAATTTTCTACCATTTGTAAGAACCCTTTTTTAATATTTACTTTTTCCCCCTTTTTGAGTTTTTTGGGAAAGAATCGCCATTCTGGCCCCAAAAAAACCCTAGAGGATAATTAGTTAAAATCGCGATGATCCCGTCACACTTTTTTATATATTTTTTTAAAGTTTAATTTTTAAAAAATATATCTATAATTCAGAAATGGAACTAATTATTTTTAAAACATTTAAAATTATATAAAAAATAATTATAATGAACATATAAGTAAGAAATAAGATCTAGGGGCCAAAAAGAAACTAAAAAGCGAATGGTTTAAAATTTTGGGGGGACCCTTTTGGGATTTTTTGCCCCAGTATTTTTCTTCAGTTTTGAAAAATAAAAAATAACAAAAAAAAAATTTTACTGATATTTTTAGTTCATTTTTATAAAGAGTTAAATGTCTTGAAATCTATTTGAAATAATTCAAATTGTTCGAAAAATTTAAAATTTTATTTTTGGACATACCCAATCCTGTGATGACCATGTCGTCCCGGGTTTCCCAAAGGTAAGCAAAGAGGGGGGGATTATCAAAATGATGAGACATAGTAGTTCTTAATAAAACTTTTTTTAAAGAATAATTTATATTATTTTAAATTCTAATTTGACAACTATATTTTAAAGGGAGAGTCAACACCCAATTAAACCGTGTATTTAAGTCAGATCACGCAACTAGATCCTTTTTCTTAATTATAAAAAAATACAAATTTATCTAATTACCTATATCAAATATTACCTTTGGGATCTCCTTTCCCCTTTTCCAAAAAACGATATCTATAAACTTTATATACGATGATTCCAACTTCTTTATCTAGGACTTCTATTCTTTTCCCAAAAATATCGGACTGCTAACTCTTTGATCTGCAAGGGTTTCACACTAAACCATTTTTAAACTTTTTACGTTATCGGTCGAAAAAAATTCCACACTACTATCTCTAAGCTTGCCGCGCTTTTATCTTTATCATCAAAGCTTTATCCTTTTTTTTAGTATATCTCCATTTACATATTATCTTTGTTTATCTTCTTGGTATTGGGTTGGGAAAAATTTTTTCCATTAATCGTGGCCGTCAAAGAACATAGGGTTATGTTAGAAAAGACCCCGAGAGACGTCACAACCCCTTCCAAAAAGAAAAAAGTGATTTACAAGGGTTCTCAATGCCCCAAAAATTACGTGTCTAAATTCTTTTCTAAATTTCTTCGCTTTTTTGAGTTTTTTTTTAAATTTTTTAAACTTAAATCCTCATTTTTTCTTTTATAATTTCCAATTTTTTATCTTGACTTTTTAAATTTTTATTACAATTTTTTATCTTAAATCCTCATTTTAACTTTTATAATTTCCCAAAATTTATCTTGACTTTTTAAATTTTTATTAAAATCTTAGAATTAAATTTTAATATTCAATTTAAATTTAAACTCGTGACAATAAATTTTTCTCCCAAAAAACTAGGCCAAAAATTAATAATTACTGTTTAATTTATGCCCCTCTCACCCCTTTTTTCATGCAATTTCTTTAAAAAATTTATACACTTAAATTTTAAAAAAAATTCGGGTTTCGCAGGCCCCAAACTTTTATTCTAACACTTCATATGGGGGCTGGTAACCTTTGCTCCCCTTTTTTGTTAAACTATAAAATTTATACTTTTTTAAGATTTTCAGGGGCAGTCTCCCGAAATGAAAACTTTTTTAGTCTCTATTTCCATAATATTAATCAATTTCACAATATTTATATATCACAATAAATTTTCATCTCCATCCCTACATCTGGTTTCAACAAAAATCCCCAATGACCGGGCAGCGCCGTTATTATTATTGTTAGTGCCCTGACTACGCCGCGTTTCCCTGAACCAGATGCCTCATAATACATAACAATACAACAACATATATATATATACATATTATACAATTACAAACATTTTTCAATAAACTATTATAACAAAAAACCCAAAAAGGAATTTTGGGCATCTCACGAAGTCATACATCGAAGCAAACAAATGTGTGATTACAAATGTTTTCTTCAAAAAAAAAATTTTTTAACAAGTCAAAAGTTCCAAAATTAAATAAACACTCATTGTAGTGTTGACTTGGCTTATAACTTATAAGCACCGCCTGAGACTTCCTTCTTGCAATAATTCTTCCGACCACTTGTTGGAAGATCAAAAAAAATGAAACAATACAACCTGATTTTATATGTTTTCTCCCACATTCACGTCCAACGATGAGGTGCTATCACTCTTCTTTCCTCGGTTGTACTGGAATTTCTTGTTGTAGGGCTTGTAATCCCCTTTTGTCGTCCTTTCCTTGATTTCCCCAATTGTTTCCTTGGCTGGTCGGGGTTCTTCTGTTCTCCGTCGTGCCTTAGATTATATCTTGATTTATCTGGAACTTCTGTGCATTCTCTTCTGTTCTTTTCCTGCTTTTGGAAATAGTACTGATGACATTTGTCTTTATTAATATTATTGTTCCCTTTTTTTGCCACTTTCTTTGTGGTCCACTTGTTCCTGACACACCTGATTTTTTTAATACCCTATTATTCTTAACCTTTTGTTTTTATTTTCATTCCCAAAAAGAATTAGGTAGTGATCTGACCAGTGATTTGTTTTATGGGTCCTTTTGTATTTTTATATTGATTTGATTGGTTACCAATCCCTTTTGCTCTAACTTACGTTTAACCGCAGATTTTTCTTTCCCATATTGTGACTCATTTAATCTTTGATGTACTTTTTTTCCCAAGTACGAGTTTCCTGACTTGATCTTATACTATTTGGGATACCTGTTCCTAATTCGACCTCGTCACATTTCCTATGACGATATATTCTTATTTGATCTACGTTAACTGTTAATCTTTTCCTGATTTCCATATTACAATATTATTATCTTCTTTAAATTCTAAGACTCTATAAGGTCCCTCAAATTTTTGTTTAAATTTAGCATTTACTTGTTAGCTGCTGAACTTACAGGGTGTTTCTAATAAGACCCAATCATTTACCTTATTTTTATGTCTTTTTTTACGTCTATTATAATATTTTTCCCACCTTCCTGTTTAATTTTCGTACTTAGTCTAGCTTCTTAAAGCTTTTCTGTATATCTTGAATTTTGAATTTGAACCGATATCATAACTAGTTTTTGAAATGGTGTAATCAATTTTCGACCTAAAAAATAATTCAGCAGGTGTTTTTCCCGTTGTTTCATTCACCGCCGTACGAATAGCGTAAGCAAACTCACGTAAGAATTGATCCCAAGTATCGTGTTGATCATTAACATAATTTGCAATCATTTGCACTATATCTCGATTAACTTTTTCAGTCCGATTTGCTTGTGGTCGATATGCAACAGTCTTCACATGCCTTATGCCTAATCTTTCACTTAAGTGTTCAAAAATTTCGGATATAAATTGGGGACCATTATCACTTATTAATTTTATTGGAGCTCCATAACGCGATAAAAAAGTTATCAAAAAATATCCGCTATTATACGAGATGAGGCCTTTTAAGAGTATAATTTCAGCCCATTTGCTGAAAATGATCGGTTATTACTAAAATATAGCGGTTACGTCTTATTCTCGATATAGGATACGGGCCTAACAAATCAAGTCACTATCTCATTCGATAATTTGATATAATTGATTTAACCGACCAGCTGGTAACGCGTTTTATAATTATTAACTTGGCACATATGGCATGTAGAGACATATTGATCAATGAATTTTCTCTGTACGGGAAATAACAAACGTCCTGAATTTTATGATACGTTTTAAATCTGCCTAAGTGTCCAGCAATTGGCTTGTCATGAAATTCTCTCATTATTTCATTCCTTAAAGATTTTGGAATGTATACACGCATTTCACCTAATGACGTTGCGGTGTTTCGCATAAAATAACAATCCTTCAATTAAACGGAAATCGGGACCAATTCTCACATATCGTTGCATTAACCGAGTTATCTTCCGGGTTTTCTAAATATCTATAGATATGACCTAATTCTGGGTCATTTTCTGTTCAGTTATTAATTGTTCCCATGAAGTAAGTACCAAATCCCTTGATTATAGCACAATTAACTTTATCTCCAATTTTACTTTTCATGCTTTTTTCGGTAAAACTTTAGCCACCATGTTTAACTTCATTTCTGACCCATTAACGTGTAAACCCTTTATTTACCTTTTTTCCCAACCAGTGAATTTTGAATTTTCAACGATTTTGATCAAAATCTAATACGATTTTTGACGCACTTTAAATGATCCCTTGGAATACATGGGTATTCTAAATCTTTCAACAATGAAATGACCAATTTTTTTTAATTTTATCCTTTCACCCCAATCCCCTTTTTTGGGCATTTCGCACCCTGCTGTTATTCCGGGGTCGGTTTTTTTAATTTGCTTATGAAAAATATTTTCATATACTTCTTCCGATAAAAATATTTATCTGCTCCCCAAGTTTTAAAAAATTGTTTTTAAAAAAAAATAGGAAGTGGGGAAGTTCTAGGGGTATAATTCGGAGAAAGTCTAATTGTCTCTTGTCGACACCCCTTTAGGTTGATCATTAACCTTTACAATATTTAATCGTCCCTTTTGGGGCCTATCCCTCGGTTGAAATTTTCCTGAACCCTTTTTTTCTACGGGCCCCCCTTTAAAAAAATCATTTTGCCATTTCGAAAGGTAACCCCTGTTGCTGAATTTTGATCATTATTCTGAAACCTATTCTTTCGAACCCTATTATTTTGACGGCTATTCTCGTAAAACTCATTTTCTGTTATTTGGTCTACGTCTTATTTAAATTCCTCCAGTTTCTCCCTTTGCTTCAAAAAGGCATCCTATGCCATTTTGACCTCGTCTTTCTATATTATCGTTCTGAAACCCAATTTGCAAAATTCTCTTCGAATTTAGCCAAGACTTCTAAAAAATTGTATCGTGTTTTGTGGGTTTCTGACTTCCACATAGTCTTGATCTGTGGTTCGAGTCGAACTAAAAAAATGATCCACTAAGTTCTTGGGACATTCCCAATTTAAACTTTTCTTTTTTTTTAGTAAACTATACACGAAATCAGTAGGATCCCGATTTCTTCCCCGCTGGGGCGCGTAAAAATTTCGACTGTATTTTTCTTATTTTTGACCGGGGCCTTGCTAATTCAGTTTTTTAGCGCGCAAAATCCGTGGGTGTATTTTGCACTAACAACGATCCCAAAAATCGAATACCAATTTGAGCCCTTCCCAGTGACTTTTTAAATACACGACAGATTACTTGGGATTTCAAGTAATGTTGTTTAAAACCTCTATAAATTAATGTTCTTTTGACCCAAAAGTACATTTCAGGTAGAACCGTACTTCCACCTACATTACCTAACCCAGAATTATAAAAGTTCGGGGTTACTGCGACATAGCCATCCTGTGATGACCATGTCGCGCGCCGGTTCCGCGTAAGCCAGAGGTGGACATCAAAATGATGAGATATGGAAGTTCTTAATACAACTTTTATTAAGAATAACTTATATTACTTCAAATTCTAATTTGACAAAACTATATTTAAGTTAGAGCTCAACAACCCAATTAAAACTGTGTATTTAAGTCAGATCAGCCGCAACTAGATTCATATCTTAATTATAGTTAATAATACGATCTATCTAATTACCTTATATCAAATATTACCTTTAAGTAGATCTCCCTTTCTCTCTTTACCTAAAGAACGATATCTATAAACTTTATATACGATGATTCCAAACTTCTTTTATCACAGGACTTCTATTCTTTCCAAAACTATCGGACTGCTAACTCTTGGATCTGCAAGATTTCACACTAAGCTATCTCTAAACTTTTCACGTTATCGATCAGAATAATTCCACACTACTATTATCCTGCCGTTATGACCTTTTATCATCAAAAGCTTTATCCTTTTTATAGTATATCTCATTTACATATTATCTTTTGTTTATCTTCTTGGTATTGGGTTGGAAAAGTTTTGCCATTAATCGTGGCCGTCAAAGAACATAGGAGTTATGTTAGCAGAAAGACGCGAGAGACGTCACAATTCGTGAAAAACCTTTTATCATCTTGATTTGTTCTTTTATTTCGATACATACAAGGATTGAGGCAAAAGTCATGGCAACTATTTTTTTTTCTTGAAAATACCAGTACGGTTGGAAAATGTGACATATACAGACGAAAGTTCAAGATGTTAACTACCTGTGTGGACAACGAATATCACTGAAATATCGTAACACATAAATTTATTACGATAGTATAAACAGGGCAACATGGCCTTCAAGGTGCAAAAAATAACAACACAGTACATATAAAGTTTATATGATAGACCTGGGCCTAAAGACCCTCAGAGTAGTCACTTGCTACTGTCGCCATACGCTGTCAGTGACGTGGGAGTCACTGAATATCATCATCCTCCCCATTTGTCGCACCATGTCACCTGTTGGCTCACAGCATTAGTAAATGCATTGTAAAACCGCAAAAAGCTACTGTAAGGTATGGTAGGGCATTATTCCCAAGGGCTTCCTACCAATTCACTGTGACATTCCATCATACATCCTTCGAGAACGGCTCTTTGATGTAAGCGCGCGCTCAACACGGTTACTTCTATCTCACACGACATTCAACTGACTGATTTCACAGCCCTTTACTGTTTCTACTACTAGCTATCACAGAGCTTATTTGTTGTTCTACATACGCACTATGACTGCAGAACTCCATACATTTACACATATTACGTCAGATCAAGATTCACATATTCCATAAGAAAAATAGTTGCCATGATGGCGCTGCCTCAACCCTCGTATAAAGTAGGTTGCAACGTATGCAAATATTTGTCCTCAAAGTAATATATTAAGGTATAAAACTAAGAACTAAAACCAATTTATTAAAAATTAAATATTGTATATGGAATAAAAAAATGTGAAAAGAAAAATTTGATCGTATTATGTTTTATCCGGGAAGTTAATTTTTAAAATTTAATCTACAAAATGTTATTCACCAGAAAAATAAAGATCTAACTCCATATCTCTTTGAACATTTATTTGAGAGAAAGAATTCATTAATATGATTCTGTGTTTCTGATTTTTTTTAAATATAAACCACAATTCTTCCTAGAGTTCTGTACTTTCTGGTATTAAATCTCAAAACCAAATTTTTCTTAGAATCAGATAAAGAATTTAATTCTGTAGAAATCAATTCAGCTTCATAAGAAATTATAAAAATCGTTTTGTTTGCATTGTTAGGAGTTTTAGAAACTCAGACGAAACCATGTTTATTTTTATTAGTTTTCTTATTCCTTTCACATTCTTTTAAGCAGACATTAAAGAAAAAAGAATCAAACTTAAAAATATTTTTGAAAAATATTATTCGTCGAAAAATAGTTTATTTCGTTGAAAGGATGACATTTTTACAACTGATTGAAAGAAATGCTATTGTTTGTTTTGTAAACTCGAATTCTAATGTAATTTGAAAAATTGTTTTGGTTTGTGAATTTTTTAAATAAAATATAAAACAATTGTTTTTTTAAAAAACGTTTTAGTTTGTAAAAAATATTTTTTTAAAGTTTTTATTTTTGTACTATTCAAAATATTTTTTTAAAGAAAGCAGGTGAAATTGTTTTTAAGGAGGTACTATCAATCATTATTCAATATAACGCTTTTAAAAAGATTTGAGTTGTGCATAAACAGTTGACATATAATAATATTTTACAAAAATGTATTTTGCAAGTATGTATACATACGAATAAATGGTTTCTAATTCATGGTACAAACTTTAAGGGTAGGTAAAAGACATTATAACAATCATTTACTGCCTGAAGCCCCCGCCCGTGGGAACACACGTTCTGCACTGTCTACGCAACCTATTTCTGTGGGAAAGAAAGAAGAACCACTCAAATTATTCATTCTAAAATCTGTTTATTAAGATCTTAGTTTAAGCACAATACACAACAATAATAAGCTAAGTAAGATGATCTAGAATGAGAAGGCGCAACACGTATTACCAAATAATCGCGAAATTGACCACTGAATCTAACTTAATATATAAATTCATATCTCACTAATATACACACTTTCCTTATAGCTTATATAAATTCGCTTACCGCTATATCCTAGGTAAACAGCTACGTATTAATCACTTCTGTTGTGGCTTTAATCCGACTGTGTTCCTTTTGGTCCCGAACCCCCTTTTGGTTCGTCTGTACTGACAAGGCTAGGCTAATTCCCGGATTAGGATTCTTCTAAACTTTATTCCAATCACTACGGGTATCTCTCTACTTAACGACTTCACTTCCCACTTAGCAATCCCTTCTGCACATAGACTTAGTCCTAGACATAGACGTAGACATAGACCTTGCTCTACTGCTAACTTCCAATATACATATGATTCCTAATTTACATAACCACGTTCTTCTTCTTGAGTTAGTAGGAAAGAATTGCTATTTTGGCCCCAAAGAACCCAAGAGGATTTTTAGTTGAAATTGTATAGGAATGTATGGGCACAAGTGCGGCACAAATAAAAAAAGATATGATACGAAAGGAAAGACAAAGTGTTTATTGAAAGCAATGTTTACAAGTATAATGTTTACAAGAACTATTCAGAACATGAGCTCTGAAGTCTAACTGCAGTGCACACTGTTGCACCAGACACTGAGAGTCGGAGAAGATAGTCTGCTGAATTCAAAGCTTGCACACACTGAAAGTGGAAGATGTTTAAGCAATTTTCGTTTAGCACTCTACAAACGGTCTAATGACTCACACTTGAGTGATGAGCAAGAGCTCTTGTATCTGGCTCTGGTGTATAAGCGACAACGTTCTATATCAGGGGGTACTCATCCTTTTTTTCTTATGGACCGTATACATATGTCAGCTGTTTCATGCAGGCCACATGGATATGTTAGTAATCTCACGCGGGCAGCAACATGATGATAAATAGGGGAGAGAAATGCTTTAAGACCAAGATATTATTGGAAATTTAAAATGTGGAAAATTGATCCATATATTTAACTCCTGTTTTGCTTTTTTTAATTATTTTGTTATATAGTGTTTTTATTTGTTACTAAAACATTAATATAGAAGAATTTAAGAAACACTCCTTCACAATTTCTGCATCAGTATAAGCGGTTTGATATAATTATCAATAATATAACAAACATCATAGGATGTCTTCGTTACCGCTGTGATATTACCACTGGTAAAACATCTTATTGCTGTTGCAAAGATTATTCAAGAAAGCCTATTTATCAACTCTTGAAAGATATCTTCGAGGGAAAAGTGTCATTGAATGATTCTTGTTTATTGGTATTTTTTAAATACAGCACTTTTGTGACAAATCAAACAGTTATTGATTCTTGTTTGTTTTTCACTACAAAATAGTCAACCTTTCAATAGTCTTTAAGCAATATATTTTTGAATACCTTTCGGCAGCAAGATATGAAAGATAGCTAAAAATTAATTCCACCCATAAAATATGTCACTACTCCACTGTTGTCTGCTGTCACTAACCGTAACCATTCCAAATAGAAAACGAATATCAATTCGCACCCGTACGTCACCGAGAGCCAAAAGCAAAATTGATTTATTTGATTTCTTGACAAAGAAATTCCCACCAAATTTTTAATACAATGTTCTTCAATAAGTTAATTTCTCAGAGCAATGGGCCATGACCGGGCCACTTAAAAAGGCTCGGTGGGCTGCAGGTTGAGTATCGTTGTTCTAGATGCTTTCTTCCTGGCTTGGACTGCGTACAGCTCTTTGTTAACCAGAAACATGTCTGGTGACTTGGAATGAACGTGTTTCGTGAAGTTGACGATATAACCCCTGAACAATTCTGTGATCCGGAATTCGTCTGAAGGTGATACTTTCGTAGCGCAGCTCTGCCGTTACCATTTGTATGGCCGTACATGTAATGCGTGCCGGTATTTTTGCATACGTTAAGTCTCCTATCGTTGACGTCAGCACAATTGTGAAGGGTGTTTTCCCTTACTCAGATGCTTTATGATGAACAGCGGCTAGACGTCTAATGCCCTCTACCGGCAACGCAACCAACTGATAACTCAACTTCTCTTTTCTTTTATTTCCCCTCTTTAAACCCATACATTCCTATTTCGTAAATGATTGTTACAAAATGTCCTATATCTACCCTTAAAGTTTGTACTAGGTATTAGGGACTATCTTGTGTATATATGTATATGTATATTGTTACGTAGATCCGAGGGTTCGGGGATTTTATGCAAAACAATCACAAAGAAAATAAACAGTTCTTTAAGAGTGATGCGAATTTATTATCAAAAGTCCAATCCTTTAAATACAGGACTTAGCAGCAATATTCACAGAGTAAATCTCCGAAGGTCTTCACGCCTTCAACAACAATCAAACACAATTATTCGTGTGTAAAATACACGTATGTAAGATTATTCACAAGCACAGCCGAGCTAATCGCTAGTCAAAATAATGTTCACTACTCGCTATAGTTTAATCAAGACTGCTCGTCGTACCAGGGAGCATCTTTTTTTTATAGGCGCGACAAACACTTTCAGAAATATAACCGCTCGTGTCATTGAACGTGACATTTTGGGGAAATCCTTTTTCAAAGATTCCAGAGGGTTCAGAACTCGCCAACATGGTCTCCCAAAGACGCCAAATTGGCCCCAATTTGGGTCACCAAAAAGATGCCAACCTTGCTCTACCGCCAGATTTCGCCAAGTTCTCATTGAATCGCAATTATAACGAGGGCGGCATTTTTTTTTGGGGGGGTAAATTTTTAACATAAATAAACATAACATAAGAAATATAAATGCATTAAACATCCAAATACAAATTATATACACTATTTACACAAAATTCGTAACAATATGTATGTTTGTATATGTATAAATGTAAATTTAAATCGGCTTTAAAAAATGCTCGCACACTTAAAATTTCCTATAAAATTTAATGTTAACGATTAATAAAAATTAATGTATCAGAATTGTAATTTTTTTAAAATAATATCTGCAAATTACTCCTAATTAAATAAATTAAACACAAGTGGTGTTATTGTAGCAAAACTCTTGGATAAAAAAACAGAAAAGTGTTGAATAATTTCCGATTGCTAAGATCTCAGAAAATGATAAATTTGAACACGAAATAGAATCAAATGTTGCTAAAACTAAACATAATACTCTTCAGAATATAGTATTGTTCCATAAACCCATTAATTCTATCTCAACATGAAGTAGAAAGTAAACTCCTAACACATAGACTTTTGAATAAGGTAAAAGTAGACAGAGCTATAGTAATTAATTTTTGGAATAAGAGCAATTAAAAAAGAATGTACTTTTAATTTTATCTCCGTACTAAAATTAAGAAGTTTTTCTCTGGAGATAACACTGCAGCTAAAAATAAGTTATATACAGACCGGAAAAAAAAGTCTCTAAAATTGCTTTACTCCGAGTGTTGAAAACTGTCTTTAATAAAACACCTCACAAAACAAAAAAGTTCTAAGTGTCTGAGCATAATTTCTTCTAATTAATTTTAGCTCTTAAGAAATTTCAATATCCTATTTACAAAAATTTCATTTCGTTGTACATTTTTTTATTTACAAAGACAAGAATTTACTCTATCTGAAAAGTGTTTTTTGATTTTGTAAATTGAAGAGCGTTTAATATTTTTTTTCCGCAAGTATAGAACAGAATTTTATTACTAGAATTCTAAAGTACATTTTTTTTTTTGGTTTTTTGAAATATGAAGGAAATGTGACTTAATTAAATAATTTTATTCCTGTTACAAGGGATTAAAATTCAAATAAGTCTTACAATATCTGTCTAAGATTCGTGAAGAAATAATATAAAACAAAACTGGCGTGATGTGTTATGTGAAAAAGCTTATTTTTCTTTTATTCTGCGACAAACTAAGTTGAATTTTTCGGAAAAAAAAAAGCAAGGAGAGTTTTTTAAATATAAGTCCCCCTGGGGGAAGCTATTATCACAAATCGGCGATTCATTTATGCACTTCAGAATTTAACAGATTATTTGAACAGATGTAACTATGTAATAATAACATGTGCGTATATTAGGTTTCAATATAAAGTACTAAATCTAAATTAACGCTTAACTAACGACGGGCCAATCCCTATTGTACAAATTAAACAACTGTTTATACTCATCGATCAAATTGTAAAATTGTAATTTACATGTATTTGTTAGTTCTACAATATTTACTTGTTCCTATTTTTTATTAAAAAATTTTTTTTTTTTGCTATTTTCAGTTAAACTCCTCACTGAAGCTGCATCAACTAACGATTCATTGATAAAGTTCTCGGATTTTGATAAATCTGCAGATCTTGCAGCTTCTTGAAAGTTAAGTATTTAGTTCCGTTGATTATTAATAAGTCTTCAGTCCTAGCACAGCACACTGCTGCATTTGGCGACAAACGTGTTTCGCGAAATGTCGCCAAGGAAGAAACTGCTTTTTTGAAAATGGCGTCAGAGACGTAAACAAGAGAGAAAAAACTTGATTTTAAAAATGACTTCAAGAGACGAAAAGCGTAAAAAAAACGTGGTTTCTAAAATAAACAACATAGGAAACATCAAATCAAAAATAAGAAATTAAATGCAAATTCTTTCCAAATTTTGGACATCCATACCAAGACTCTATCAGTCCTTAATTCATACAAAAAACAATCATTACTTTCTAACCTTTTATTCAGTAGAAAATCCATCCGTCGTTTTTTACGAAGAAAATGTGGTGTCTAAAACTACTTCTACAAGAAAAACAGAAAAATCACCGCTTCTAAAACGCAACAGTGGGGAATTCGATGTGAATGCCCTACGTTGATGAAATAACGATCTCCATCTCTCAAACACAAATTATTTTCATATTTCGGGCAGCCGTACTGAAATATTTTCAATCATTCACTCATTCACAAGGCAATCATTTATTTCTTACCTCTTCTTCAAAAGAAAAAAAATATCCATTTGTCAAGCTTCAAATAAGAAAAACGTGGTTTCCAAAATGGCTCCAAGAAGAAAACAGCAAAAGCATTGCTTCTAAAATGCAATAGTGAGAAAAAACATCATTCAAATTGAATTTATCAACGCATCGCCCGTTCTCTCTAATAAACATTCTTTCCAAAGTTGTTTCCTTAAAAAAAAAAATAATAAAATAAAATCCAGTTATTTTTTCTTTTTCAGCTTTAAAAAAAAATCATTACAATCCGTCAAGATGACCGTTGTCCAAATTCTGAAAAACTGAAAAAAAAATCCGGTTCGAGTAGGGTGACTATTTCCCAAAATTTTGCAGGGTTGCCATATTGTAAACCTTATCGCCAAATAGGTCAAAGATGCCCTCATGGGACCCACGAGGTAACGTTTTCTTCCCGCAGCTTTCCAACCAATCTTTGGATATTTTTTGTGAGATTTTTGAAAAGTACCATCGCAGCCTTATTGACGGTATTACGTAAAACAAGAAAAAGGGCTTCCAACTCATCGCGTACCAAAACCCCCAAATTGGGTTAAAAATTTGGGGAGTTATTTGAACATTAGCATTGTTGTGAAAAGAAAAAATTTTCCACCTCACGAAGAACTGCGGCTTCTGAATCAAATATGTTTTTTTTTTAAAAAAATGGTATGTTAATTACTTTGAACTCGTACATCTAACATATTATTTACTCGTTAGGGGTTTAAAAGAAAAAAAATATTTAAGAGGACTATTTTTGAATCGCCGATTCCGTTGCCAACAGATTCGTAATATTCAATCGTAATCAAATGATGACAACACATGAATTGACATCCCCTCTCTCCAAATTTTTACATCTTGCCAACATGAGGACTTTGAGCCTGTATAGATATAATGCAGACGACAGGTCTTTATTCTCAGAAGCAAAGGTTGTAACGCACTTCCCCGCAACCCTCAAATCGTTGAGGGAAGAGGGCGATCCAAAGCCTGATTGACGCCAAATACAGCTTGAAGCCCAAAACATGACTGTGCAGGGGAAGGGGGTTAATATTCTCCGTCACGTCACAATTCATCATACCTAAGCATGAGGACTCTAAGCCACACCTTGCAGAAGCAATTCTGGCCAAGAGTTAAGAACCATGAGCACTTGTCTACAACGTCATTTAAAAAAATTAGAATGAGAATGCATTGCAGCGGTACCTCCTTCTGCAAGTCGCAAAAGGAATGGAATAAAAGCCCTTAAGCACTGACCCGAATAGGGATTCCTTTCGCCCTAGTTGTCTAAGTCATGCACGGCGTGCACTTGGGACCAGTTAAAATAACACTGCACCCAAACAGCCCTCAAACTCCCATGGGACTTACTCCACTCTATTTTCAACAGCTTGTCGCTAAAGTGGTGACCTAGGAATTGAACACTAGATGACAGCACTGGTTGATTATGCATTCATTTCATAGAGGGTCTAACAAAGACATTCTCAATAAATCATGACTAGGGATCCAAAACGGCAACGGCACACTAGTCAATTAGACCCACTATCTCAACAAGAGATTGTCGCAACAGAAAAACTCTCGAACGACATTCAAACTTACTGGAGAGGTATAACAATTGTAGTGATTGGCTGGAAAAACTCTACCTTCTCTCAGTATCGCTGAGAAAGTCAAACAGAAAAAAAAATCTCTAGAAAGGGGCAGGTAGTGACGTCTTTTTTTGCAAGTCGCAAACAACAAATGAGGAAAATAAAGCCCATGTGGCCCGGCCGAATGAAGTTCCTTCAGTCCTAGTCGTCTAAGGTATGCCCGGCGTAGCTCCAGAACGGTACGTCGACGAATCAAATAAGCACTCCTGACAAAGTCAACCGTTTTTCTCCGAAGCATTATTTTGTTTATCTCATACATATATAAGCCCTGTTTTTCAACAATTCAAAAATGAAAAGCGAGTTTTTATCTTAAATCATTTTCTTCTAGAGCTAATATTAAGTTATTAACAAGGGACTTCATAATTTTGCAAGTAATATAAAGGGAGGAAAATAACATACAGATTGTAATTTTATTCATTTACATTCCATGCTAGATGTTGAGAAGCTTTCAAGGCTCAACATTTACCATTATTAGCGCTTAATTTTTAATTTTGTTTTTAAAAAAAATAATTAAATTTTTTTTGTAAAAAATCACAATTTAAATTGAATTTTTCATAGAAGAACTACAGCCCGTAAAATTTGAAATTTAAACGAAATAGGAATGTACATTTTAAGTACTGAAACTCGTTTGTCAATTTCAAAACTGAAAACTTAACAAACTTATGATAAAAATTATACATGCTTAAGAAAATAAGTATAGACGAGCTCATTTAAAAAGGCAACATCGTATATGATAACAATCAGACTAATAATTAACCGATAATAGTAATCAAATTTAAATGAGCATCATGATTTGTTGTTAACAGATATAGTTGACAGTTGTTAAAATTCAACCATAAAATCTACATTGAAATGCCCATGCAATTATTTTGGTATAGTCTTTAAAGAATTTCTTTTCCTTTTTTCTAAACGGTATATTTTCGTTTCACTGGCGCAATTGATAAAGTCCCCAAAACTGATACAACCGACGGTAAACGGAATGTTCCCACTCAGGTTAACTTTTACCACCACATTTTTAAAGCAAGTCGTATTTTCTTATCAGTAACGTTGTTTTCATTATTCAAAGAAAATGAATGGAAAAACAATGAAATCTAATATTTATTAAGGTATACGACTACGTTCGGAACCGTGACATTGCAAGAGCATGTAAATGGATAATATTTATGATATTTAGTGTCACTTAGATTAGAAAATGTATATAAAATTGTTTTAAGATTAGTATTACAATAAAAAATTATTTAAGTACAATATTTTGATAAAAAATGAACATAGAATGACCCATTTTCAAAATATTCTCCTTTTGTGAAAACTGCTTCTATTATAATAATATTTTGTCTGTATATAGGTCAGACTTCTGTACAGAGACTCAGCCAGAATTTTTGAAATATATAACTTAGAAGTGGGTTGATCCATGTTTTACACCAACAGAGGAGAAATTTTAAGGAAAAAACGCCGATAATTATTTCAATGGGTTGTAACTGAAAATAATGTGGATTATTCAAAAGTCATAGTTGAGCCTCTGTACAGAGGTCTGAGCTATATACAGGCGGAATGTTATTATAATAGAAGCATTCTTCACAAAAGGAGAGCATTTTCAAAAAAAAAAAAAGATTATTCTAAGTTAATTTTTAGCCTAAATATTGTATTTAAATAAATTTTTTTTTGTCAAAATGTCCTTAAAACAATTTTATACATGTATTCTAATCTATGTGACACTAAATATCGTGAAAATTATCCATTTATGCTTTTATAAAATCACGGTTCTGAACGTAGTCGGAATATACCTTAATATTTAGTACTCATGTACTATCCCCAAAATGGCAACGTTCAAGATAACTCGCCAAGTTGGCAATCTCGATTTCGCATGCGTCGTACTGTTTATTTGGCAACCATATTCTTCGTTTCATATATTGTCGCTAATACGGTTGAGATAATACTTAAGTACCTAATATTTTTTATGTGTATTTGTGTTTTCGGCAATGGCACCAACTTGGCGAGACTTGCACCGTCGAAACGGAAAGGTACACTATTGAGTTTGGCATGCAGTAAATATTTAGCATAATGGGAAATGAAGCTTTGAATTGCATTTAAAAGATACCCGAAAAAGTAATTAAAGCTGGTTTTTTATTTTGAGAAGTAACTTTACTTACATTTTATCATCAATTTTATGGTCCCATTGACAAAAGGCTAACGTTATTATGTAAATTGAGGTAAAATATTGTGGCGCCAACTCTGGAAGACGGCTAGACTATACGTTTCGTCAAAAAATGTATAGGGTTGCAGATGCATGTGTTCGCTTCATGCCTTTACAGTCAGAATGACATCCAAATGGTTCGAATGATTTATTGTTAAAATATGATGATACGTTATTTTTTGTTTGATTTAGAAATCACAGACGGCGTCAAAAGGAAATTTTATGGAAAGTTGAATATTGTTTCAGAACAGAACTACACATATGAATATCAACAAATTAATGAAGTAAAGGGAGAAAATATGTAATTTTGGTATCAAATATAAAATGTGCTTAAAAAGTCGGAGAAATTGAATGGAAATTACTTTTAAAAATAACCGAGGATAAATTTAAATTAATTTACTATGAATTTATTTATAAAAAAAAAGGTGTGTCAAGGAATCATAATGAATGGAAATTTTAAGTCTGTTAAAAGTTATAAAGATTATATATATAAACTTTCAATTCAAATTTTAAAAATATGAAGAATATGTTTCAAAATTAAGCTTATATTGAAAAAATGATTATGATGAAAATCACATTGTAACTTTCTTTTTTCATAACAGAACTGAAACAGAATTGTATTTTTCTTACGATACAACATTACAATTGTAACAATTTCCCAAAATTTTAACATTCGTTTGATTAATGCTACTTTGATTTTTAATTGATGCTACTTTTATTAATACAACCCTGGTGTTTAAAATTAAGGTTACACAAAAAATGCACTATCTTCGCACACAATGTTTTATTTTTGATAAAGTTTTGTACAAACGTTCCTCGTACTCTGAAAATAAATATGACAAATAAAATCTTAATATGGGCGTTGCTTCTTGTAATATGCAAATTGGATAAAAAATTGATTTATGTAATAATTAAAATAATGCTATGCATTAATTAAAAAATTGAATATAATAAGGAATGTGTCCACCCATTGTTTCTATACATGCTTCCCAATGAGTTCTCATACTGAACATTAGGCTGTTAATTCCAGCTTGTCGCAGCAATTCCCACTCTTCTATAGGCGCAAATTTAACCGCCTGACGCGTGTTTGGATGGTATTGAAGTCTAGCAATGGCTCTCCGTAAATCATCCCAAACATGCTCAATCGGATTTCGGTAAGGAGATTTTGCTGACTTCACCCTCCGATAAATACCCTCTGCCTCTCTTGTCGAAGATTAGCTCTGTGCAGTCTCGCAATAACGTCTATATACCTAAAATCTTGACCAATTGCTCTTCGGAACAATCTCGCATGATGTTCAAAAATTTCATCTTTAAATCTAAGTGCAGTAACGGAACCCGCATCAAGAATGTGTAGTGGTGTGCAACCGTCTAATTTAATGACTTCCCAACAAAAGTTCCATACCTACCAAACTGATTGGATTCTCTCATGTTAGAAGGATGGTATTGAATCTCAGGCTATCTCCAAATGAAAACTCGACGTGAATCAATATTGTTGCTGAACCTGGACTCATCAGTGAAATTACACGGTCCCACTATATTGATTTGACCAAGACACGTGTTCTTGGTCTCAAAAAAGACGAAATCGTTTCTGTGATGGGCTTAAAGGGACACATACCACTGGTCATTGGCATAAAGGGCCTTCTCGGCTAAGCATCTGTAAACAGTGTGTAGAAAAAATATCTTTCCAGTGACAGCAGCAAAGTCCTTAACATGCTCCTTAGCTTTCGCTTATCTGTGACGACGTGCATTTACTGTCAAATATCTAAGTTCCATAGACTTTGTAACTTTTGGTATAGAGCTTGTCCAGGTCTTCTAAAAACAGTACCCGTTTTTTGAAATGGTTTCCACATTCTGGATATCCCCATCCAAGAAACATTCACGTTTCGGCTGCTTCTGCTTAAGACATCTCACCTTTAACCCACACAACGATTTTCCGTGTCAAATCACCATATAAACGATTGTGAGAATTCATTTTAACATAATTAACACAAATATGTACTTATCAGAATACGATACACAAGTCTAAACACAAAATTTAAAGCTCTATTGTAGAAGCGGTTTTAATGTTTCTCACTCAAAATGGTCATAAAAAATCTTTTTACCAGTCAGAACTCACAAAGTTAGGTTAGGATACTTGCTTTTGCTCACTTTATATATTTTTTAAAATTTTTAAAAAATATAAAAATGTGTTAGATTACTTGAAATAGTAGGAAACTTGTTTGTAACGTTAATTTTGGACACTAGTGTGATTTGTACCAAGTGTATGTGATGAAGCTTACTCTTTTCTGAGCCTGTTCAATGTATTTAAAAGTAACAAAATAGTTATTATGGGGGGAGGGAGTTCTCTGGCCTGGTTTCCTTTATAGCCCTTGATTGTTCTTTTACAATTCTATGTAATTCTATCTAAATACGAGTAGTGTGTAAAATTTTAACAAGTGTTTGTTATTAATAAGTATTTATCAATTATAATGGTAATTATTTATTCATTAATTTTTAATTTTTACAGTTTTTTGTCCTCAACAATCGATAAAATCAAAAGAATATGTTGGGTTGCGAAATGGGGTATGATGGACTTTCAAACCTAGACTCCTCTCTTGAAAAACTCCTGTGAGCGCCAATGTATTTGTTGAATACTGAATATGTTTAATAATAACTATGGTAATTAAATTTAAAAAACATAAAAAATAAACAATTTTGAGGTCTGACAGTAAATTTTTTCCCTTATAAATGGGTTACATGTTACTAATCATTAAAGAAGTAAGAAAAAAGGGATATGTTTATGGATTAAGAAAATTGAAAAATAGAGATAGAGAGAGAATTTTTCAAACCCCGAAATTATTTTTTAAAATAGAGCTTTCAAAGTTTCACTATTCGTGACCCAATATTTAATCATATTTTTCATGGCCCCTCTACAAAACAATGTATGGAATTCAATAATTTTTTCTTTGGAAAAAAATGATGACTTTAACCTTAAATTACCGGTGTATATAAACGTTTCGCTCAGTCAAAGCTTTTTCCCCCGGACGTATTATGCGTCTTTCGAAGTATATTTTTTTTGTGCACTGCTATCCATAAAATTATTCCGAAGGCTTTGGAATGCAATAAAGGACCTTAAAATGTTTAAAAAAGGATATACTTATTTCAGATTATTTGTTTTTTATTCCATTTTGACAATACATTACCCCCATGCCTACGTGGAAAGCGTTTGGCATTGAAAGCGAATCGCATTTTTTTAATCGGCGTTAAGGGATTAAAAAAACCGTACAAATTATGAAGAAGCGGGGTTTTGTATAATTTTATATATGACAACCCCAGGGGGTCACTGGTATTATTAAACTTTTTTTAATTTAGTTTTGTTAAATTTAATCATCAAATCCATTGTGTAGCACTGATACATTTATAAGTGTAATATATTAGTGTAAATGTGTATTTTATTTTTTATCATGTCAGAATGAATTTCTTTGTTTACTTTCAGTAAATTAATAATTTTATTTAAAAAAATATCTTCAGTTTTCGACTCGCGCCCCCCTCGTAGAGTTATCCTGCCCTTCAAGGGGAGGGGGCGCCCTACAGTTTGAGAAACGCTCATTTAAACAAATTAAATTGCAATCAGAAATTAATACATTTTAGCTTAAATATCTAATTTTATTGTATTTTAAATTCAGAAAAAAATACAGTGAAAATTCTTAACACGAAACTGAGGGGACTGAAATATGTCTCTTCGTCAAAAGAAATACGTGTGAAAGGATATTCTACAAATAATTATATATATTCAACCAAATTAAGTTTATTATAGTATATTTTATTCACACAGATATGTAATATATGCATGTATTTAATAAAAATAAATGACATAAAAACATTCCCAAGAGCTTAATAAAATTTAATTCAAAATTTTTAAGTTTATTAAAATACAAAACATTTATTGAGTTTTTGGGAGAAAAAAAAATCTGATTTTTTTCTTTGCATTATATTTTTTAGCTGAAATTGTCAAAAAATGGTTCGATGTCCAATTTGTTACTCATTTCACAAAGGGAATGGGTGTCTAAATGACTGCGCATACTTTTCATGATGTTCATCATTTCGGATGACAAGGGAACAGAAGCATTTCATTTTCTTCATCTGAATCTGCTTCAATAATATTTTTTGAGTTTTGATTTTTCTCCAAAATGTCCTTTTCTGCCATAATTGGGGCTGCACACGCATTATTATCCCCTACTGCAAGCAATTTTTCCACTGATACCGTAGATCAGTCCAATAATACAATATACATAGAAATAGAAACTTCACAATAAAATAAAATAGAAACTTTCACAAACTTCGGCTGATGTTTTCTGTATTTTATTCATTTCCAGAATGGAAATATTTTCATGTTAAGTGATATTCGTTTTGTGTTAAAAGAAGAAAATGCATGACATTAGTTTGTTGGAACCATTGCATAATTTTGTGTTAACAAATATTTCGTCTTAAGAGTTTTCGAGTTAAATGTGTTTTACCGTATACGTTGTTGTAAATCTATAAATGAATTATTTGACAAAAAAAGAAAACTAGAAAAATGGGTGGGGTAGTAAAAAATACTAGGGGAAGAAAATTAATTATGAAAAACAATAACAACAAAAACTGGAATATTACTGATTTCTGTATTTAAAATATTTGATGAAATAAAACAAAAAAACTGGTATTGCCAAAATCCAATGAATACTTATTTTAATAAGATTATATTAAAAGAAAAATGATTATGTAAATGCCATGTTATGAAAAGAGAATATTGCTTGGGAAAATGATTTATAAGTGTTTAGATATTTATTTGCTTGGGCGACTACGAATATTTTTCTTCTTTAATTTAATCTATTTTATGTATAATAGTTCTTCCAATGAGTTTAATAAACTTTTCATTTAAATGAAATTTCATATATCGTATGATTTATGCATTTTAATCATATTGAAACTGTCAAGATCTCTGTAAATTATGATATTTTCCTCCATTAATTTAAAACCAGTTAAATGTATAAAGAGCTATTGTATTTAAATTTTTACTACCATTATTATGCGAATGGTGACTTTTAAAAAAAGAAGTCGAATATACTCGAATAAGGCTAAATTAGAAGGAAAATAAAGATGAAAATTTTTTTCCGTAAAACAAACAACATCAAATATTTTTTTTAATGAAATCGTACTCCATGTTCATGAAATTTTGAAATGGATAACATTCCATTTGAAAAAACTCTTTGAATGAATAGGAAAAACTCAATAAATATTCACGAAAATTAGTTAACGATGTTACAGTTAATAATATGTATACTACTTTTGAAAGGGTACACGGATTTAAATTGTTAAATTTTAATACACCTTTCCCCTTGTTGATCGTTAGATTTTTATTTTTATCCCGAAAATAATGTATCCCATTTTAAAATAACACTCCTTTATCCTCGACACGGACAAAACTCATTTGCGTTCTAAAAGATTCACTAAATTCGAACGTTTTACTCTTATTGTATTTATTCATTTACACTTTTTATTTTAAAAGTAACAGCTAATATAATATAAATATGTTACAAGAACATATAATATTAAGGAATCCATTAAAATATTTTATAGTTGCACTGTGACGAATCTATACGCGAAGTCTAAACTAATCCTCTTGGGAAATCCTTTGGCTAGCTTTCGCGTTTGAATCACAGCCATCCCTCAAGAAATAACCTTGATATTTAGATTAGTTTGAATATATAAAATCAGAGTTTTGTAATTGTGGTAGAAGGAGCTATATTTATAAGAAGCTGTCATATTCGCCTCGCAGGTGAGATTAAGAAAAGTTCATTTTCACAGTTTAAGATTAAGAGTGGTGTTTGCCACTGTATTAAAGTAGTGGAATGGGGGTTTGTAATCAGCGATAGATTAGGTTGAGTTAAATTAGTTACATACGCCTATTTGCTTAAGACTCATTGCTTTCTCTTTAGACATTCGCTTAGAGATTAAAGTGTTGTTGGTTAGTGTGTTTGAGTAAATAAATAATTGTTAGTATGGAAGTTTCTGATTCTGCTTTTATTCCTCCTACACGCTTAGGTAGGCAAAATGGTGTGGCAGCAACTTCAGGGGTAGGTCGCTCAAAGAATTAATATAATCTCTTTTTTTATGTTATTATAGGAAAAAAATTTCCAAAATGGTTTAATTTTTTCCATAACAGCAATTTAGTTGTCATACTTTGTGTTGAATGTTAATTTGACTCTAGATATGCAGATAATGAATCAGGCATGAAATAAATGTAATCACATATATTTTAAATCTAACGATATAAGAGGGGTAATAAACTGCATGAACAACTCTTTTTTATATATAATGAAGAAAGTATTTTTTCTAGAAAATGAGTGAATGAGTGTTTATTAACTTCACACTATAAAGCAACAAGAGGGCTATTGGTGACGGACTTCGCAATTTTAAAACATGGTCAAGCGACGAGGAGGACACCTGAGTGGGCACCCCTCCCCCCTCCGGACATCTACATCATGACAACGGGAGGACTTTGAACTTCGATAGGTTTAACATGCATAAGCATCTCTACACAGTGAGTCTTTAATGGCACAAGGCTCGAACTCATGACATACCGGCCATGTGTCCGTAACCATGACTATTAGGTTACAGGCCTTTTCTAGTAAAAAGAGTACGGCTGAAAGTTACTTATTGATATGCGTAATGTGCATGTATATATGTACTTGTAAAAACGATAAAACATTTCAAGGAATATCGAAACACTGACTTCATTAGTATGTATTTAAGTTGTAGATAATGATAAAAATAATTCAATGAATACATATATATATATATGCCCTTATTTCATTATATATTGTTATATAGATCACAATTTGATGATTTTATGCATTCAGTCGCAAAGAGCAAGGCAGTTTTTCAGAAGCAATGGGAATTTATTGTCGATTACAATCCTTGAATATAGCAGCTACTCCCAGAATTAATCTTAGAAGACCTTCACACTTTCTACGGCGTTCAGACTCAACTATCGGTGTTTAAAATATAAGTATATAAATAATTATTCACAAGCACTCGCTCATCCTACACAACAGCCGAAGTAATAACTAATCGCTGATCCACTTTTCACTATTAAAACAAGACTAACTCAGTTTCGGGGAGGAATTCTCTATTTATAGGCCTTATGGATTTTTCTCGCAAAATCCGCTTCCGTCATAGATTGTGATATTAGTAGATTTCTCCCGTAATATCCACAAGAATTCATATGCTCGAGAACTCACCAAAATTGATGCCAACTTGGCTCTATTGCGAAGATGTCTTCAAGTTTCCATTGAATCACCCTTATAATGTATGGAACGGCGTTGCTTGTATTACAATTTTAACATAAATTTCTACAACACAGAGAAATGTAAACGTATTACGCATCCAGATATAAATTATTCGGGCTATTTT
>BMAV01001608.1:0-10141 GCA_019973955.1 Trichonephila inaurata madagascariensis
GTTTTCGCTTTGGGGGGAAAAAGCATTCCCAAAATGCAATCGGTTCAATAATTGCAGGGTAATGTTTTAAGGCGGTTTGGGGGGGGCCTCTCGTTCGGAATCAACCGGTTTTTTTAAAAACGATCGGAAGTTGGCCAAAAAATGGTGGTTTTTTAAGAAGGTGTTTCATTTTTAAAAAATTTCGAAATTTTGGAAACGGGGAAACCCGATTTGGATTCTGGTCAAATTTCGGTAAATGGGGGGCCTTTAGTTTTATAAAAAAAAAAATTGGGGTTCACGAAACAGAGTATTGAAAAGGGGCCAATTTCAAAGATACCGTTGGCATAACTTTTGAACTAATTTGAATTTCGACAAGCGCCATACATATTCGTGATCAGCGTTGAATTATGTTCAAGAAAAACTAAGTTTGGTGAGAATTGCCCGGTTTTTTAAAATCGGTCGGTAAATTGGCTTTGAAGCAAATAGGTCGGTTTTTTCAGAAAGGTGTTTCATTTTTAAAAAGAGTTACAGGATTTTCGTGAAACGGAGACCACAGATTTAGATTCCTGGTCAAATTTCGAGTGAAATGGGTAACTTTGGTAAGTTTCTAGGGTAAAAAAAAGTGGTGGACATGTCACTGAAACAGACTATTGAAAGAGGGCACGAATTTCAAAGAAACGTTGGGCATAACTTTGAACTATTTGGGAAATTTTCCGACAAGCGCCATACATAATCGTGATCAGCGTTGAATTCTGTGAAGAAAAACTAAGTTTGGTGAGTTTGGGGGAAGACAAAAAATGATCCCAAAAGCACGGAAAAGAGAAATGCGTCGCAATTAAGCAGGAAAGAAAGACGAACGCTTCAAAAAGGATAATACCGCAATTAAAAAATTTTACTTTTTTCGGTGTTTTCTGAAACTTGTCATAGAAATGCATTACCAAATGCAAAACTCGAGTTCTAATAATCGCAGGGTAATGTTTTAAGTGTCTTTGGGTTTGGGGGCGGCCTCTCGTTCGAATGACACCCGGTTTTTTAAAATCGATCGGTAAGTTGGCTTTCAAGGCAAATAGGTCGGTTTTTTCAAGAAGGTGTTTCATTTTAAAAAAATTACATTAATTTCGTGAAACGGAGATCAGATTTGGATTCCTGGTCAAATTTCGAGTGAAATGGGTAACTTTGGTAAGTTTCTAGGGTAAAAAAAAATAGTGGTGGGTATGTCACTGAAACAGACTATTGAAAGAGGGCACGAATTTCAAAGAAACCGTTGGGCACAACTTTTGAACTAATTGAAATTTCGACAAGCGCCATGCATATTCGTGATCAGCGTTGAATTCTGTGCAAGAAAAAACTAAGTTTGGTGAGAATTGGCCGGTTTTTTAAAATCGGTCGGTAATTTGGCTTTCAAGCCAAATAGGTCGGTTTTTTTCAAGAAGGTGTTTCATTTTTAAAATAAATTACAGGAATTTCGTGAAACGGAGACCAGATTTTGATTCCTGGTCGAATTTCGAGTGAAATGGGGCACTTTGGTAAGTTTCTAGGGTAAAAAAAAAAAATAGTGGTGGGCATGTCACTGAAACAGACTATTGAAAGAGGGCACGAATTTCAAAGAAACCGTTGGGCATAACTTTTGAACTATTGGGAAATTTTGACAAGCGCCATACATATTCGTGATCAGCGGTAAATTCTGTGCAAGAAAAACTAAGTTTAGGTGAGAATTGAGGAAGACAAAAAATGATCCAAACGCACGGAAAGAAGAAATGCGTCACAATTAAGCCCATATGAAGAGGAACGCTTCAAAAAAGGGTAATACCGCAATTAAAAATTTTACCTTTTTTTCCCGGGGTTTTTCTGAAACTTGTCATAGAAATGCATTAACAAAGTGCAATAACTCGAGTTCTAATAATCGCAGGGTAATGTTTTAAGTGTCTTTGGGTTTGGGGGCGGCCTCTCGTTCGAATGACACCCGGTGTTTTAAAAAACGGTCGGTAAGTTGGCTTTCAAGCCAAATACGTCGGTTTTTTCAAGAAGGTGTTTCATTTTAAAAAAATACAGGAATTTCTAAAACGGAACCAGATTTGGGTTCGTGGTCAAATTTGAGTGAAATGGGGTTTTTTTGGTAAGTTTCTATTGTAAAAAAATAGTGGTGGGCATGTCACTGAAACACACTATTGAAAGAGGGCACGAATTTCAAAGAAACCGTTGGGCTTAACTTTTGTACTAAATTGGAATTTCAGCGCATGCATATTCGTGATCAGCGTTGAATTCTGTGCAAGAAAAACTAAGTTTGGTGAGAATTGGGGGAAGACAAAAAAATGATCAAATGCACGGAAAAGAAAAAATGCGTCGCAATAAGCCCGAATGAAAGACGAACGCTTCAAAAGGATAATAACACAAAAAAAAATTTTTTTTTTTTTTTTCGGTGTTTTTCTGAAACTTGTCATAGAAGTGCATTACCAAAGTGCAATAACTCGAGTTCTAATAATCGCAGGGTAATGTTTTAATGGTCTTTGGGTTTGGGGGCGGCCTCTCGTTCGAATGACACCCCGTTTTTTAAAATCGATCCGTAAGTTGGCTTTCAAGCCAAATAGGTCGGTTTTTGCAAGAAGGTGTTCCATTTTTAAAAAATTACAGGAATTTCGTGAAACGGAGACCAGATTTGGATTCCTGGTCAAATTTCAAGTGAAATGGGTTGTTTTGGTAAGTTTCTATTGTAAAAAAAAATAGTGGTGGGTATGTCACTGAAACAGACTATTGAAAGAGGGCACGAATTTCAAAGAAACCGTTGGCATAACTTTTGAACTAATTTGAATTTCGACAAGCGCCATACATATTCGTGATCAGCGTTGAATTCTGTTCAAGAAAAACTAAGTTTGGTGATAATTGCCCGGCGTTTTAAAATCGGTCGGTAAATTGGCTTTGAAGCCAAATAGGTCGGATTTTCAAAAAGGTGTTTCATTTTTAAAAAGAGTTACAGGAATTTCGTGAAACGGAGACCACAGATTTAGATTCCTGGTCAAATTTCGAGTGAAATGGGTAACTTTGGTAAGTTTCTAGGGTAAAAAAAAAATAGTGGTGGACATGTCACTGAAAACAGAGACTGATATTAAAAGAGGGCACGAATTTCAAAAGAAACCGTTGGTACATAACTTTTGAACTAATTGAATTTCGACAAGCGCCATACATACTGTGATCAGCGTTGAATTGTGTAAGAAAACTGTTGTGACGTCTCTCGCGTCCTTCTGCTAACATAACTCCTATGTTCTTTGACGGCCACGACACCGTAAAACCTTCCAACCCAATACCAAGAAGAGAAACGGATCAAATATGTAAAATGAGATATACTTTAAAAAGGATAGAAGCTTTGATGATAAGAGATATAGCGCGGCAAGTTTATAGAGATAGCTTAGTGTGAATCTTTCAGATCAAGAGTTAGCAGTCCGGATAGCTTGGGAAGAAATAGAAGTCCAATATAAAGAAGTTGAATCGTCGTATATAAAGTGAATTTATAGATATCTCTAATAGGTGAAGGAAGGAGATCTGCAAAAAGGTAATATTTGACATAGGTAGTTAGATGAATCGTTTTATTTATTATACTAAGATAAAGGATCTAGTTGCGTGATCTGACTTAAATACTAGGTTTAATTTGCGTTAACTCTCACTTTAAATAAAAGTTGTTTAAATCAGAATTAAGTAATATAAGTTATTCTTAATAAAAGTTGTATTAAGAACTATTATGTCTCATCATTTTGATAATCCCACACCTCTAGCTTACGCGGAACCGGAACGACATAGTCATCACAGGATGGCTATGTCGCAATGGCGCCCGAACGTGTATAATTCTGGGTTAGGTAATGCAGGTGGATACAACGTTCTACCTGAAATGTACTTTCAGGTCAGAGAACATTGCAGAGTTTATCGAGCTATTGAGAATAACATACAGTTACTTGAACCCAAGTAATCTGTCATGTGCCACTTAAAAAAGTCATCTCAGGAAGGGCTCAAGACGGTATTCCATATTTGGTTCGTTGTTAGCAAAAATACAGCCACGGATTTCGCGCAGCCTGGGCTGAATTAGCTTGCTTTTCCCGCAGTCAAAATAAGAAAGAATTGCAAACGCACTTACGCGTCCCAGCAGGGGAGAAATCAGGAACCATCTGATTTTGTGTATCAATTATTAAAAATAGAGAGAAGTTTAGAATTAGGAATGTCCTACAGAGTTAGTGATCATATTTTAGTTCGACTAGAACCACAGATCCAAGATTATGTGGAAGTGAGAAATCCACAAAACACGATACAACTTTAGAAGTCTTACACCCGAAGAGAGATATTCTTGCAAATTAAAAAGAGGTTCTCAGAACGATAATATAGAAAGACGAGGTCAAAAATGCGCATCGATTAATTTTAATGCTAATGGTAGAAACTGGAGGAATTTGAACAGGACGTAGACCAAATAAACAGTAGAAATGATTTACGAGAATAGCCGTCAAAGTAATAGAGGGTTCGAGAGGAATGGTTTCAGAATAATGATCAGAGATTAAATAACAGGCTACCGCATGGAAATGAGCGAAATGATAATTTTAATAGAGTGAGACCGTAGAAATAGTTCGTGTGAAAATTTCAATCGAGGCGATAGGACGCAAAGGGGACGATTAAATATTGTAATGGTTAATGATCAACCTGAATGGTTGTCGACAAGAGACACTAGACTTTCTCCGATATGTATATCACCCGTAGAACTTCCCCACGTTCCGCCTTCTTATTAAATAACACATTTGAAAGCGCTATATGGACACCGGAGCATAACCATTTATATCGGAAGAAGGAGTATAGAAAATATTTTTCTATAAAACAACAAAAATCGCGAGCCCAGGTAATAACAGCACAGGGTGAAATGCCAAAACATGGGGATCGTAGAATGAATGTTCGCATCAGACAATTCGAAAGAAATTGGTCATTTCCATGTGTGTTGACAGATTTAGAATACCCATGTATTCTATAGGTATCGATTTCCATAAGTGGGTCAAGAATCGTATTAGATTTGATCAGAAATCGTAGAAAATTCAAAATTCACTGGTTGAAGATAATAAGGTAAATGGGGAATTTACATGTTAATGGGTCAAAAATGAAGTTAAATATGGTGGCTAAAAGTTTTACCGAAAAAAGCATGTGAAAAATATAATTGGAGATAAAATTAATTGTGCCATAATCAGATTTAGTACTTACTGCGGGAACAATTAATAACAGAACAGAAAAATGACCCAGAATTAGGTCAATATGATCTTATAGATATTTAGAAAACCCGGAAGATAACTCGGTTAATGCAACGATATGTGAGAATTGGTCCCACGATTTCCGTTTAATTGAAGGATTGTTATTTTTATGCGAACACGCAACGTCATTAGGTGAAATGCGTATACATTCCGGTAAATCTTTATGAATGAAATAATGAGAGAATTTCATGACAAAGCCAATGGCTGGACACTTAGGCAGATTTAAAACGTATCATGTACCCGACGTTTGTTATTTCCCGTACATGAGTAGGTACCCATTGATCAATATGTCTCTACATGCCATATGTGCCAAGTTAATAACTATAAAACGCGTTACCAGCTGGTCGATTAAATCCAATTATATCGAATTATCCGAATGAGATAGACGTTAGATTTATTAGGCCCGTATCCCATATCGAGAATAAGACGTAACCGCTATATTTAGTAATAACCGATCATTTCAGCAAATGGGCTGAAATTATACCTCTTAAAAGGCCTCATCTCGCATAATAGCGGATATTTTTTTGATAACTTTATCGCGTTATGGAGCTCCAATAAAAATTAATAAGTGATAATGGTCCCCAATTTATATCCGAAATTTTTGGAGCACTTAAGTGAAAGATTAGGCATAAGGCATGAAGACTGTTGCATATCGACCACGCTGGACTGAAAGAGTTAATCGAGATATAGTGCAAATGATTGCAAAATTATGTTAATGATCAACACGATACTTGGGATCAATTTACGTGAGTTTGCTTACGCTATTCGTACGGCGGTGAATGCAGCAACGGGAAAAACACCTGCTGAATTATTTTTAGGTCTAAAAATTGATTACTAACATTTCAAAAACTAGTTATGATAATGGAAAGTTCAAAATTCAAAATTCAAAATATAGAGAAAAGCTTTAAGGAAGCTAGACTAAGTAATGAAAATTAAACAGGAAAGGTGGGAAAAATATTATAATAGACGTAGAAAAGACATAAAAATAAAGGTAAATGATTGGGTCTTATTAGAAACACACCCTGTAAGTTCAGCAGCTAACAAAAGTATAAAAGCAAATTTAAACAAAATTCTGAGGACCTTTATAGAGTATAATAGAAGTTAAAACAACAATAATATTGTAATATGGAAATCAGGAAAAGATTAACAGCTAACGTAGATCAAATAAGAATATACCGCGAAAGGAAATGTGTGACGAGGTCGAATTAGGAACAGGTATCCCAAATAGTATAAGATCGTCAGGAAACTCGTACTTCGGCAAAGTACATCAAAGATTAAATGAGTCACAATATGGGAAAGAAAAAATCTGGTGGTGAAAACGTAAGTTAGAGGCAAAAGGGATTGGTAACCAATCAAATCAATATAAAAATACAGAGAGGACCCATAAAACAAACTACCGGCTCAGATCACTTCCTAGTTCATTTGGGAATGAAAATAAAAGCAAAAGGATAAGGAATAATAGGGGTATTAAAAGATCAGGTGTGTCAGGGGCAAGTGGACCACAAAGAAAGTGGCAAAGAAAGGGACACACAATAATATAAATAAAAGACAAATGTCGTCCAGTGCACTATTTCTAGAAGCAGGAAAGAAATTGGTAGCGAGAATGCACAGAAGTTCCGGTGATGAATCAAACTACAATCTAAGGCCACGACGGGAGAACAGAAGAACCCCTGACCAGCCAAGGAGACAATAGGGAAGTCAAGGAAGGACGACAAGGAGATTACAAGCCCTACAACAAGCAAAACAACAAAGAAATTCCAGTACAACCGAGGAAAGAAGAGTGGTAGCACCTCATCGTTGGATGTTATGGTTGGAGAACCCATATAAAAATCAGTTGTATTGTTTCATTTTATGATCTTCCAACAAGTGGTTTGGAAGAATTATTGCAAAGAAGGAAGTCTCGGGCGGTGCTTAAAAGTTATAGCCAAGTCAAACACTACAATGAGTGTTTATTTAATTTCGGAACTTTTGACTTGTTGCAAATTTTTTTTCTGGAGAAAACATTTGTAATCACACATTTGTTTGCTTCTGATGTATGACTTCGTGAGATGCGAAAATTCCTTTTGGTTATTTTGTTATAATAGTTTATTGAAAAATGTTTGTAATTGTATAATATGTGTATATATATGTTGTTGTATTGTTATTGTATTATGAGGCATCTGGTTCAGGGAAACGCGGCGTAGTCAGGGCACTAACACACATTAAACGAGTTGCGCGGCTCATTGGGGAGTTTTGGAACCAGATGTGGGGATGGAGATGAAAATTTATTGTGATATACAAATAATATATAATGAATAATTGTGAAATTGATAGATATTATGGAATAGAGACTAAAAGTTTTCTATTTCAGGAGACTGACCCTGAAAATCCTGAAAATAATGAAAAATATAACTTCAACAAGAAAGGGAGCGAAGTTCCAGCTCCAGCGCAGTGTTAGATGCAAAGATTGGGTCTGCGCACCCAGAATATTTTTTTTAGAAAATTTAAGTGTGGCAGTTTATTTTAAGTAATTGATGTTAAAAGTGAGGAAAGGCAACACAGTAATTATTAATGTTGGCCTAGTTATTGGAGTAAAATTGTCACTTGAATATTAAATTTAATTCTAAGATGAGTAATGAAAATTAAAGTCAAGATAAATATTGGAAATTATAAAGTTAAAATGAGGATTTAAGACAAAATTTAAATAAAACTCCGAAAGCGAAGAAATTTAGAAATAGAGATTTAGACACGGTAATTTATTAAGGGCATTGAGAACCCCAGTAAACACGTTTTTCTTCTTGAGGTTGACGCCCTCGCGTCCTTCTGCTAACATAACCCTATGTTCTTTTGACGGCCACGATTAATGGCAAACCTTCCAACCCAATACCAAGAAGAGAAACGGATCAAATATGTAAAATGAGATATACTTTAAAAGGATAGAAGCTTTGATGATAAGATAGCGCGGCAAGTTTAGAGATAGTTTAGTGTGAATCTTTCAGATCAAGAGTTAGCAGTCCGATAGCTTGGGAAGAAATAGAAGTCCAATATAAAGAAGTTGAATCGTCGTATATAAAAGTGAATTTATAGATATCTCATTAGGTGAAGGAAGGAGATCTGCAAAAGGTAATATTTGGATATAGGTAGTTAGATGAATCGTTTTATTTATTAAGTACTAAGATAAGCGATCTAGTTGCGCGGGATCTGACCAAATACTAGGTTTAATTGGTGTTAACTCTCACTTTAAATAAAAGTTGTCAAATTAGAATTAAGTAATATAAGTTATTCTTAATAAAAGCTAGATAGAAACCATATGTCTCATCATTTTGACAATCCCACACCTCTAGCTTACGTGGACTGAACGACATAGTCAATACAGGATGGCTAAGTGTCGCAAAGTTTGGTGAGAATTGGAGGAAGACAAAAAAATGATCCAAACGCACGGAAAAGAGAAATGTGCGTCGCAATTAAGCCCATATGAAAGAGGAACGCTTCAGAAAGGATACCGTACTAAAAATTTTTTACTTTTTTTTTTTTCGGTGTTTTTCTGAAACTTGTCAGAGGAAATGCATTACCAAAGTGCAATAACTCGAGTTCTAATAATAGCAGGGTAATGTTTTAGGTGTCTTTGTCAGTGGCTCGTTCGAATGACACCCGGTTTTTTTAAAATCGATCGGTAAGTTGGCTTTCAAGCCAAATAGGTCGGTTTTTTCAAAAAGTGTTTCATTTTAAAAAAATTACAGGAATTTTCGGTGTGTTCGGAGACCGTGATTTAAATTCCTGGTCAACCTCGAGTGAAATGGGTCACTTTGGTAAGTTTCTAGGGTAAAAAAAAAAAAAAATAGTGTGCGTGCTCACTGAAACAGACTATTGAAAGATAGCACGAATTTCAAAGAAACCGTTGGCATAACTTTTGAACTAATTTGAATTTCGACAAACGCCATACATATTCGTGATCAGGTTGTTCGTTCAAGAAAAACTAAGTTTGGGATAATTTCCCCGGGGTTTTAAAATGGGCGGGAAATTGGCTTTGAAGCCAAATAGGTCGGATTTTTCAAAAGGTGTTTTCATTTTTAAAAGAGTTCAGGGAAATTTCGGGAAAAAGGAGACCCAGAAGATTCCCGGTCAAAATTTAGTGAAATGGGTAACTTTGGAAGTTTCTAGGAAAAAAAAGTGGTGGGCATGTCCTGAAACAGACTATTGAAAGAGGGCACGAATTTCAAAAAAACCCTTGGCATAACTTTTGAACTAATTGGGAAATTTTGCAAGTGCCATATATATTCATGATCAGCGGTAAATTTTTTGCAAAAAAAAACTAAGTTTGGTGAGAATTGGGGGAAGACAAAAATGATCCAAACCCCGGAAAAAAAAAATGCGTCACAATTAAGCCCATATAAAGAGGAACGCTTAAAAGGATAATAGCAATTAAAATTTTTTTCTTTTTTTCCCGGGGTTTTCAAACTTTTGATAAAAAGCATTACCAAAGTGCAATAACTCGAGTTCTAATAATCGCAGGGTAATGTTTTAAAGGGCTTTGGGTTTGGGGCGGCCTCTCGTTCGAATGACACCCGGGTTTTTTAAAAACGATCTGGTTTGGGAAGCCAAATAGGTCGTTTTTTTAAAAGGTGTTTCATTTTTTAAAAAAATTACAGGGAATTTCGGAAACGGAACCAATTTGGAATCCTGGTCAAATTTCGAGTGAAATGGGTCACTTTGGAAGTTTCAGGGAAAAAAAAAAAAAAATGGTGGGCATGTCACTGAAACAGCTATTGAAAGAGGGGGAAATTTCAAAAAAAACCGTTCAAAAATTTTGAACTAATTTGAATTTTGACAAGCGCCAACATATTCGTGATCGCGTTTAATTCTTCAAGAAAAACTAAGTTTTGGGGGAATTCCGGTTTTTTAAAAACGGTCGG
>BMAV01001611.1:0-130410 GCA_019973955.1 Trichonephila inaurata madagascariensis
ATAAAAAGAGATATGAAGCTATTATTAAAATTTTTATGAGTGACAATAGAGAAAAAGTACAATAGCTCTTGCACTGGGTTAAAAGTAGATTATATTTTACTTTGAATTGATGTTAAAATATATAATCTATATATAAAAAAATACGTTTCTCAATTTGGAATTTTTTTGTTGAATTCACTATTTTTCATTATTTTGAGCATTTTGAAATCCTTTTTGAATAAATTCATTGTTTGTGTCTTCCTCAAATCTATCACGTGTCATATATCAGTTTTAGATATACAAACCTCTAAATTATTCTTTCGACTTTTTCCGGGGTATTTTTCAAACAAATCACGAATGTGCTTGACCGGAACATGGATCATTGACAATCTTGAATCTTCTATCGTTACTTAAGTATTTTAAGTTCAGGAACTGTGGCAAATGATATCATAATAGTTCAAAAATAATTATTACTAATCAATGATTGGGTCAGAGGAGGTGGTACTTGGCAGCAAAAAAAGTAACATAAAAAAAGCCAATTCCTACTTAGGTCAACAAAAAATATTTTATTTACTTTTTATTAAATAGTTACAATTAACATAAATATGTATACACATATGACAAAATCCACAACATTAAGTGACTGAATAAAAATGATTTTCCTTGCAATTTCATTTTCCTTTCTAGATAGGGTGTTAGACCATTTTTTGTTTGTTTGTTACTGTTTATTCATTAATTAAATTTAGTTTTTCTAATAAAATAGTAGATAAAAATAAATTCACACTCTCAGAAATTAGGCCTTCCCTAGTGGGATTCAAACTCGTAACTTTTTGATTAGAAGTCCAACACTTTATCCGTTGCACTACAGGGACACAACGAACAATTTTCCTTTCTGTATATACTGTTGGACTATTATTTTGTTACTATTTATTCATTTTGTAATTTAATTAATAAAATTATATTTGAAAAAAACTGTATTACCATCTAGTATCATCCACTACAATTTTAAAAAAAAAGTATATTTGAACTTGAATAGATGAATAGAAAGAATTTTATTAACGATTAAAAATTTGAACAAGATATATATGTATGTATAAGGAGAGAGTGAACTGATAGTAGGAATGGAATTACTACCTTTAAGAAGCTAACAACTTCTTGCACGTCTTCTTTGTTCTCAATTTGAGGTATGGGGCATCATGGGATTTGCATTGCACTACATCTCTATCATCAGCTCTTACCAAATGTAACCATGACTGATCAATTCCGAACAACGCACTGCCCATTTACACATTTCTTATACGAAATGTGCATGCAGCTATCCTATGATTTTTAGCAATTCTGAGTAATTAAGAGTATGGATTTCTAACAGTTAAAATATATGACTACAGGGTAACATTGTTAGTGTCAACCTTAGTAAGTAATTCTACGTTTTCAAGATTAATTTTGTTGTGTTAAGATATCCGACTACGTTCGGAACCGTGACTTTGCAAAAGCCTATAAATGAATAATATTTATGATATCTAGTGTCCCTTAGATTAGAAAAAGTATATAAAATTGTTTTAAAAATATCATTATAATAAAACATTATTTTGACAAAAAATGAACATAGAATGACCAATTTTCAAAGCATTCTCTTTTTATGAAAAACGCTTCTATTATAATAATATTTAGCCTGTATATAGCTCAGATCCCTGTACAAAGGCTGAACTTGAACTTTTGAAATATACAACTTAGAAGTGGATTTATCTATATTTTAGTACAACAGAGGGGAGAAATTTTAAGAATAAAACACCGATAATTATTCCAATTGGTAGTATAACTCTGAAAATAATCTGAATGTTTCCTGAATCTTCTGAATGAATTAAAAATCCTATAGTTCAAACTCTCTGGAGAAGTCTTTACTTTATATAAGCACACACACACAAAATATTATTAATATAGAAGCATTTTCTTATAAAAGGAGAACATTTTGAAAATAGGTTATACTAAGTTAATTTTTTTCCAAAAAAAATGTATTAAATAAGTATTTTTTTTGTTATAATGTTCTTAAAACCATTTTATACAAGTATTTTAACTAAGTGACAGTAAATATCATGAAAACTACCTATTTATGCGTTTTTGAAAACCATGGTTCCGAACGTAGTCGGATACCTTAAGGTATCCGACTTCTTTGGGAACTGTTTCCAAAATCGTACAAACGAATATTTTTTAAAACTATTTCCTGTCTTTTATATTAGAATACACGTATGAAATTGTTTTAAGTGTATTATTACAATAAAAAATCATTTAAATGCAATAATTTGGCAAAAACTTAAATTAGAATTACCTATTTTTAAAACATTCTCCTTTAATGAAAAAGGCTTCTACAATAATAATTTTGCTTATTTATAGCTAAGACTTCCCCAGAGAGTCTGAAAAGTAGTGTTATATACTCCAGTTCTTGGAAATCACAGTGCACTGAAACGTTGGAAGTGGAAAGTTTAGAATGTTTCCAAAATGAGCCATAAAAACACTTTTATCAATCTTGAAATTGGAATGCATACAAAAAATAGAAAGAATGTAGGGTAGCGGAACAAGAGTGATTTAGGAACGACGCGTCTTCTTCTGAAAAGTTATATCGCAGAATACATGTGTTGAAACGAACTTAAAAGAACCATTTGAAAAAAAACGATATTAAGATGTTCATCCCTCTAAAGTAAAAAAGAAATTACTAGAAGAAACTTCTTATATAACATTATTGTTATAAGTGTACTTTGTGTTGTGACTAACAAAGTCTGTTTGGTGACTTTATTTTCAGAGTTATTACAAATTGATAAAATAATCGGTGTGTTTTTGCTGAAACATTTTCACTCTGGTATCTTAAAATATTCAGAAATCGACTTCTAAGTTGTATATTTCAAAAATTATAATTCAAGTTCTGTGAAAAAGTGTAAACTATATATAGGCAAAGTATTAGTATTATAGAATAATTTTTCATTAAAGAAGAGTGTTTTGAGAATAGGTATTGCTATGTACATTTTTTACAAGGACATCGCATTTAAATAACTTTTTTTTTGTAATATTCTGAAAACAATTTTATACGTCTATTCTAATCTAAGTGACACTAAATATTAAAAAAAATGTTCGTTTCGTATAAATATTTCAAAAACATGGTTTCGAACGTATAATCGGATACTTTAATACAGTATTTTTTTTATCTTATTTTACAGTTAGTTTAAAAAAAAATCTGTAAATTTTACTGGAGTATCTTGGGCAAACGTTTTCACTATTAATTTTATTAAAATGCATAGCTTTTTCGTCACACAGAAGTACATTTGAAGCTTTAAATTAAAATTAAAACACCTTGTTAATAAAACAATGTATCCCCTAACCCCCAGAAATCTATAATTCATCAGTCAAATAAACTGAAAATGAGAAAATGGTATAAGTATATTTTCCTGTTGTTAAATTTAATGAACTCACAACATTTATAAAATTACACTAATCTGAGCAATTCATAAAATTTTCTTTTATGCATAACGTGTTTTATTGCTTCTATAGCCTCTAAAAATATCTAAACATCATTTTAAAATAATATCTTAACCTGAAAAACTTTATACAAATTATGACACACAAAATTTATATTTTTCATTAAACGATTTATCTTTGGTCACAAAGGTTTTTGTTAAATAGAAACGTTTTACATTATACCATTTCAGAAAGAATTATTGCCGAAAAGCACATTACGTATGAAAATTTCGAGAAAACCAATAAATATTGTTCAGGTGACATGAAAAACACTAAAGAAAGGAAGCTCTTCAGAAGAAAATAAAATTTATGAAACTTAATGTGTGTTCACGACATTCAAATGCATAATAATCGTCATTGTGCATTGTCACCATATGCACAAAAACTCTGTGTTTATTAAGGTTATTTTGTTTCTTTCATTCATTGATATTTAAAATGTCCTTTTAAGATTAAACTCTTAAAATACTTTTTCTAAGATTTACGTATTCAAATTTAAACTTAATGTTAGAAATTTGGCAAACAAATGTAATCAGAAATGTCTTTTTTCTCTGTTTTTGCAGCTTGAATTTAATTTTTAATAAAAAAGAAAATTTTATGAATTTTTTCAAGAAATATGAAAAGAAGAAAACTACTTAACGATTGTTTTTTGAATTCTATGAATATATATCCGAATTATTTAAAAGGAAATATGCACGTTTATTTACTGCACAATAAAACTTTTTTTTTATAAATATTAGATTTGTTTGCAGAAATTTCTATTGTAAAAAGAAAAATTTGGCAAACAAATCATTTTGAGAAAAATATATTCAAATAACTTGCAACAATCTATTGGAACCAAATTTTTCAACGCAAAACTCCCAAAGAAATAAAAAAAGGTACAATTTTGATATAATTATGTTGCTAAAGATAAATATAATTATTTTTAATAATTATATTTTTAAAATTAACATATTTTTACTTCAATTTAACTATTTTGTAATTCACGTCCCATTAAATAATAAAAACAAATAGTAATACAGTAATTTGTATCCTATACGGCATTTTTGAGGAAAAACTTCTGCCAGCTTCTTTAAGAGGATAATTAAGATGAGAGTGCATAGAAAAAAATGCTGTACTAAACGTGCACGAAGTAGGAAAATGTAATGTGTAAAAATACGCATGCTTAATTATTTCCTCAACTGCTAAATAGTTTCCCCTTACAAAATATTTTTAAATATATTCCTTGAAAATTAAGAGAGATATCTAGAGAATTATATATTGGAGTAAATAATTATTGGAGCAATATATTCTCCATTGTACTTATAATTTGATTGGACAAACTAGACAAAAAATAAAAAAGACAAGTATAATTATATTACTAAAAGAAACCGTATCAAAGAAAATAGACAAAATGTGTGTTCAAAACTATAAGATATACATAAAATAAACAAACTAAAGGAGCGGAACTCTGTTTCTTATAGCACATTTGTTAAATCTCTTTTCTTTGAGAATGTATGATTTTATTGGAAAAATTATATGATTATGGAAAATAGGATTTTATTTCTTAGAAACAAACATCATAACTTTTATTACAAAATAAATTGCTGCCCATGCTCTTATGTTTTCATAAAAAATGCAGGAGAAAATAAGCATAAATCCAAACTTTTGCATGATATAGCCAAATTACCACTTAAGGATAGAAAAATACTTCAATAAAATTGAAATTCTTTTTTAAATACTATATAAATAGTCAGCGAGATTGGTGATATGGATTATTGCTGAGGAATTGTAGATGTGATGATTGACGATATTGCCACATTGATTCGTGCCAAAGCAACATTGTCGTATCCACTTTGAAATTCAAGATTACGGTAGTTTTTGATTTTTAAATGTTAAAGAGGTGCATATCGTTTTTATAAGTACAAATTCATCAATTTTCTTTTAAATGGTCTTGCCTGTATTTCGAGTTGTCATTTTTAGACTTAATAGTAAATTATTGTAACTTATTGCTGGTAATAATTTCAAGCTTGATTCAGTATTTTCTCCGTCCATTTTGCATTGAATATCCCTTCCCCCCGTCCAAGAATCCTAATAATGAGTGAGATCGTCACCTCACCCAACATGAGAAGGAGGAACCGTGACAATATGTGCTTTTACTTAAACTATGTCTTTCCAAGGATACGTTCTGTAGAAAACACTGCTGGACAATAAAGTTACAAAATCATGAAGGGAAGAAAATACATAAAAGATATTTATTGTATACAAACGGATTGGTGTGAGAACCAAATAATTAAGTTTACAAGTAGTTTGAGAGTATACACAGACACACAAACAGGGAAATAAAATTTGTAGTAATGGCTGCTACTGTAAGACGCATGAGATATCAAGTCTATGCCACATTTCATCAACCATATTACCTGGAGAGAGGGAAAAGATGCCAGTCTATCAGCAATGAATTACCAGATAGAAGTGACAGATCTGGTGACAGTGCAAGGCTTGACAACGATCAAATACCCTGTGTACCGAGAAAAGTCAGAATATGACGTGCAACGTGTAGTCGCATGATTTTGTTAGAATACGGCGTTAGAGAGGTCTTTACATATGGCACACAACCACTGGACGTAAAATGTCAGAATGTACCAATCTATGTTCAAATTACCGTCTATTCGAGCAAGAGATATGCGTGTCGTTTACCCAATGGATATTGAAACCATCACTTCTGGTACAGCGTCTCTATGTCGATATCGAATGCAAACAGGTGACTGTGGTCTCCTCGTAGCCTCCAGACACGTATACGGTCATCAGAATACTACACTCAGAACCAGGACTCGTCTGAAAAGACAACATTGTGCCACTCCTGTATCTAGCTTATTGTTACGAGTCACAAGGGTAGTCATGTCTCTATGCTGTATTGTCAAGGGAAAAAAGCTGGAGTAATAGTCACCGTGCTGACAGTCGATGCGGCTGCAAACGCTGTCGCACCAGTACAAGGGGATACCGAGGAGATAAAAACATACCCTTTTCTTGCCTCATGGTCCGTGATGTAGTTGTACGGTTTTGCAGGGCTGACCTCCCAATATGTCTGTCCTCTTATGCGTTATTCATGGGAGGATATCCAAATCATGCATGACGTTCAGTTTGAACCTCAGGAACCTATTGATTACATTTTAGCATGGTTTTTGTTATATTTCGATGAGTTTGAAGATCGATATTAAGGAAAGATAATCCACACTCTTTATAGGCAACAGTCCTGTCCCTATCGATTTCCGACACTATCTGGTAATTATTTCCTCTTCATATCCGAAGCAGAACACGATATTCTGAGAAAAATACGACTTTATAATGCGCTTTCCGAATGAAAAATCCACTACACAATTTTTTTTTATTCAGCACTTCAGATGTCGTTTCACACTCCTGCTTCATCTAAACGCGCTGAAACATTATTTCTTTGCATATTCTAACCTGTTCTTCATTTCATGTGATTTTGATGTTCGTCAGATCATTCCTTCCTGGTGCTGCAATTTTAATGGTCAGCATTGTATTTTAGTTATATTTGAATAATTTTAAAATTTATTTGTATCTATAAAACGAATCTTTGTAAAAAAACGATATAGCTGTATTTTGATTCCTAAGAATTTACTCTTAAACTGTCGAATAAACTAGCTATTTTTTTTCTACTTTTAGAAAAAAGTAATTGGAAGAGGGGTTTATTCAATCACCAAGAACCAAACAGCTTCCACACATTAAAATGTATACTATTTTCACCCCATATTTACAAAATAAAATAACTGTTGACACATATCTACTATTCAACCTTTCTAAGAACTTAAATCTCAATTTGCATAATATAACATCCACTGCAAATGTACAGAACTAAGCCTAACAATTTATCCAATCTAATTTAAATGCGCACTGAAATTTGCTTAAAACAGCCAGTTTAAAAGGTCTGAGAAATCTCTTTTCCAGTTCGCTAGAGCAGTTAAAAGAGCTATCGTCCCCCAAATCATCGGGGAATCATTCAGTAAGAATCAAGACGTAGGGCTCCCAGGTAAAAGATGGTGGGTATTAAGATTCTTAATTCCTGTTATTTATAACTCACGATCTAATTGCAGTCATCAGCGAAAGCGAGTGAAATTCCAATTCCCTTCCTTTGGCTTGGAAGATATAAATGTTTAAATACCCCAAGGTAAAAGATCTTGGTCTGTTCATTTTTTAAATGGGAATGGAGGGAAGTAGTAGTTCAGATTTTGTAATTAAGTCTTTCGTGGGTTTTAGTTTCTGTTGCTTTCCAGGAAGAAAGTAATGACCGATGAGAGGGCGAATAAAGTTATACGCAAAACAGAAAGAGTTGATAGTAATTTAGTGTTTTATTAAGAGTGGAAATGCTTCCATTCGAGTAACAACGTGTGTTTTAGCGAGTAGATTCTAATTGCATAAAAAAACTCATTAAAATGATAAAAATGGTTTAATTAACCGTAAAATGGTGATGTCTTAAAAATTTGTGTAATCTTCATGTACAGCAAAAATTCCTAAATACTATCCAATATTTATTTCAAGAAATACTAACATTATGTAACATTATTAAATGTCTACTATTATTTCACAAACTCCCTATATATATATATAACTTATTCAAATTTTCAATCGTCAATAAAATACTTTTTATTCATTCACTCAAGTTCAAATACATTCTTTTAAAATTTGTAGTGGATGATACTTGATATTAATACAGTTTTTTTTAAATATATCAATTCAATACTTAATGAATAATTAGTAACAAAAATAATAGTCCAACACCATATATAAAAAGGAAAAGCGCTTATTGTGTCCCTGTAGTGCAACGGATAGCGCGTTGAACTTCCTGTCCAAAGGTCATGTGTTCGAATCCTACCTGCGGTGGCTTAATTTCTGAGAATGTGATTTATGAATGAATAAATAGTAACGAGCAAAAATAATAGTCCACTACCATATATAAAATGGAAAATAGCTGTCATATCTATATACATATATATACTAATTGTGTAATTATTTAATAAAACATAACTAAAATAAAAGTTTTCTTTTATCGCTTAAGTTGGCATTGACTTTAATTTTTTTTTATATTACTTGTGTGTTCAGATAACATTTTATTATTAAAATCATTGTAAAATATTGAAAGATACTGTAGGGGTTTTGTACATATGAATACACATCGAATATTTCTTGAATACTACCATTAAGAAAAAATGTAAACTAATAAATGATGACATTTTTAAACTTAAAAATAAAATGATAATTTTACTTAAAAATGAACTTGAACGTCTTTTAATCCTTTAAAATAAAGTTTTGATGCATATTAAAATTCTATTTATAGGAATTCTTAGAATACTTCTTTAATATTCAACTGATTAAAGTGCAAAAAAATATATATATATTTTGCTTAAAACTAACTAAAATAAGTGATTTTTAATGTTGTTTAGTGTTTTAAATTGTTTCCTCATTTTAATATGCATTTCTTGATTGTGTTCTGAACACACAACATATTACTTTACTTATTAGAGTTTTGATGTTTATGTATTGTAAATATTTATTTCGCATATGAAATGCCCTTTATATGAAATATTTAAGATGCATAATTTGTGTTTATGAATTTGACGGAATAAATAGTTTATTCCAAAATCCTAAAACCTACAATTGATTAATATACTTAGAAGGCAATAAAATAATACGAAAAATTTCTCATACAAGAAAAGTACAAAAATAGCTCGATTAGTTACTGTAGGAAGTTATGCGGTATTTTTTTTTGTCTTTATGAGGTTTTTTTAACTTGACATTTGAACGATACAAGAGAACAACATCAAAATAGAAAAAAATAATAAAATTAAAAATAAATATTTAACTCATAAATGTAGCAATACATATGCACATAACCAAACATATATATATATATATATATATATATATATATATATATATTTCATACTTATTTACCAAAACTTAAGCAAGTCTAATATTGAGGTACATTCATTGACACCCCTTTACGATGCGTTACACAGATTCAAATCTATTTTCAGAAATGCTGGCTTGGTTCACTTGACGCTGCTACTGGATATTTGAATAACACAATAATATTACTATACTTTCTCGCACAAAGTGATAATATATAATGTGTCCATCAACGTTCAGCATAAAAAAATAAAGAAATGTTTTTACTTTGGAGAATCACACAAGTACAATAACGGTTTAATGTTTTACAGCACAATCATTTGGGACAAAACGACTTATTTGGTGATTGTCCTATGGCTAAATGTGAATTGATGCAAATATACAAGTGGGATAACGCACATTGAAAAGTTGTAATATTTTTCATGTTTATCATCCAAAATTTTATCTTCCAAAATCTGCCTCTCTTCGTACTTACAACTATGCAAAATGTTGCAGCACTGAAAAAATTTGCTTGCTCGACAGATTTGTATTCAAACGAAAAGTCTTGGTTTTGCCATTGGTAAGAATATATGCTAAGAATACCACTCTACAATAACATCAGATGACTAGGGAATAGAGAATAATGCAAGTGAATTAGGGAGGCATATCCAGCAGGGCACACATTCAAAGGCATTGATTCAATGCTTATAAGGCAGTGCTTCTCAAAGTTTCAAGATTTGTAACCATCATATAATAACAATGTATTCAATTCGATAGTACTATATTTTGAAGCTAAATCTGCAATACTACTTTGACCTCTTAAGTTACACTGGCGTATATAAACATCTCACTCAGCCAAAGCGTTAATTACCCCGGACGTAAGTATACGTCTTTCCGAACGTATATATATACATCTCGCGTAACTTTTAATCGGCAGCTAAGGAATTCATTATTACAAATTATCAAGATAAGCCCATGATGGCATTGGTAAAAATTAATTGTAAAATACATTATGTAGTATTGATATATTTATAAGAGTATTATATCAGTGTAAATGTGTGTATTTATTTTTTGTTACGTCAGAATGCCTTTTTTTTGTTTATTTCCAGTAAAGTAGTATTTTTGTTTTAAATAAAATTTTGTTTTTTTTATTTTTTAATATGCTTGTGCCCCCTTTGTATAATTATCATGCCCCCCTAAGGGAGCACCTCACAGTTTGACAAACGCTATTATAAGAACATAAATATGTATTTATGATCTTGGCATGTATATTTCTTACAACTATTTGTAAATAATATATCAAACATTATAACTTTATTCATTATATTAAACATTATATCTTCAGGTATAGATATTACATTAAGTTGGGGGAAAATAAATGCATTACTTTTTCGGTATGTGGCTCTATGATGGCTATATCTCTTGAAATATAGGTCAAACAATTTCAAATTTATGTTTATTAGAAATTTGACAGTTCGCACAATGAAAATTATTTTGCTGTTTTCGGTTTGGTCCATTCAGTTAAGAGTTACAAGGTGTTAAAAAGGGAAGTAAAAAATATTCGATATATTTCCCAGTATTTCTTTGATAAAGGGACAAAAGCAAGGCAGGTGCTTGGAATTGTGAATGCTGATTATGGTCCAGATACTGAAATAGCCAATTACGTGCAATTTAGGTTTCGTCGATTCCGTTCAGGTATGTCCGTCGTCGAAAATATCGATAAAATCACTTAAATGATCGTTGACCAGCATTTTAGTAGCCACAAGCAAACCCAGGAGCTAAAGATCGAACCATTGAATAGTTTAAAACTATTTACACAAACCTGGATTAAAAAAAAAGGCGTCATGCTTGGGTGTCAACCAATTGACACAAAACCACGAGGTGTCAAATTTACATCAGTGAAGCCTAGGCGAAACGGAATGAAATATTCCATTTCTTAAAAGGATAGTGACTGAAGATGAGACATTGGTAACAAACGACGCTATTTTGTGTAAACGGTTGTAGTCAAAGCCCAGTGAAGCAGCTCAAACAGTGACAAAACCAGAAAGTTTCTTCTGTGTATTTTGTGGGACTAAAAAGTAGTGATTTTATATGAGTTGCTATCATATTGCCCAAACATAACTTCGGATCTCAACTGGCACTAATTGGACCATTTGGAAGCTTACAATTGACCGTAAAAGGCTAGAATTATCAAACAGGAGAGGCACTGTATTCCATCAAGACTACGACTGGACATCAATGTCTATAGTGACTCACCAGAAACTCCGGGACTTGTAGCGAACTATGGTTGCATCCACCATACAGTCCGACCCTTATACCAAACAATTACCTGGCATTGCAAACAATAACTTCAATATATATATATATTGTATTACATAACTATAATCATAAAGTCTTTTATATGTCATTATTCAGGGTATAATATAAAATTTAAAGTAATTTAGAACCTTTAAATGAAAGAATTGTAGTAAATTTCAGAATTTATTTATAGGAAACGACTTTTATACACTATTCTAGAACCCTTTTAATGTGTAATGATCTGTTTTGGAACATAAACAGGTAATATATATTTCATGTATCAATTTGTTTTGCTACATTACAACTGATGTGAGATGTAACAGTTGCTACATTATTTAAAAAAAAGATTCTCTGGAAATTGTTTTGATTCTAAATTCACTAACTATTCGCATTTTATTTCAATAAAATATGCGAAAAAACTCAATGTATTTTATTTCCATAACACAAAGGTAGGCATTAGTTTAAGTGCTAGTTTAAATGCTCAGTGCACTGTAATATAATATTTATCGAATTTGCTTGTATCTTAGTGGATTTAGAAAAGAAAATACAATTGCTAAAAGCCATTTTGAAAGTTATTATTTTATGTTTCATCGAGCCTCCAGAGTTTAACAAATGTTCCATTAGACGAAGAAATGCCGAGAAAAATTGGTAAATTGTCGGGAAAATGCTCTGACATTTCAGGATTTTTTTTAAAAAAATTTGGAAATGTTTTGAATGATTTTTGCTGTAAACGAAATTTAACATTTTTGTTTTATGTTCGGAAAAAACCACGAGAATATATATAAATTACAGAAAAATTTTAAATTAAAAAAAATTGTAAATAAATGTAGTAAAAATTTATATATTTTAAGACAAAATATTCATTCCCATATAACACATGAAATTATTTAAACATAAGTAAGTTCCAGAATAAGGAGATAATAAAAAAGAAAATACTGATGTAGCTTGTTGCAATTTAAATCCAAATCCAAATGCATTAAGCTTATCTTTTAAAGAGGTACATTTAAATTATTTAAAACTTAATGCATTAAACTCATTATTATTATCATCGATTTATGCGTAAATGTAGCTAAATTCCTTTTGCTAAATTTAAAAGATGTTTGTGCAATTAATATTATTAAAGCATACGATGACTGCATCTAAATGCATTACCAGATGAAAAGCAGTTTAAGGGGAGTTGGAAGCATATTCTCTATATATACTGATAATGTTAAATTGGTTGTTTTCGATGTGTTTTTTTTCAAAATCTGTTGTATGTACATGCTTAAAATTTTTCAAACAATTCAGTACACCTTTCTCATTATACTAAAATGAGCCTTTAGCTAATTTTGAATATTTTAATAATTTATGAAATATTTTATCAAACATTGAGAAATTTGACCCAATTTTCACATAAAAAGTTAGTAAAAAAAATTTTTTTTTATAAAAATATCATTTTAATATGTATTAGATATCATTATAAATATATCATAAAGAATTTACATACCTGTGAACAGTAGTTTCTCAGAAAAGGTACATCGATCATTAAAATTTATATTTTTAGATAAATTGATTTTAATGTTTACAGTGAGATTTCTAATTGGTTAGAAAATAAACAATAAAACGCTCAATTTACAATAAAGGATACATGTTTTGGTTTATATCAGACAGTTTGGTTTATACCAGTTAAGCAAAAACGAATTACTTTTACATTTTTCGCCTTTAAATGGGCGTGGCCCAGTTTCAATGAATATTTAAAAATAGGTTTTAAGGGCTTCTTGTTACCCTTGAGGTTAAAATAAGGGTTTTTTTTATTTTTTTTTTTAATTTTATATAAAGGTTAAAATCTATACAATTTGAAAATGTAAAAATCACAAATTGTCAAAAAAATAAGAATTTAGCTTTAACACCCCTTTTTTTAAGCATCCTTTTTATGTTACATTTAATAACGGGGTTTGGGTTCGACCAACAAATTTAAGAGGAAAGCTGGGCGCGGGGACGAAAAATACTTTAAAAGGGGGTCGCAAACCCTTTAGCCGGTGTCATACAAAATAGTTTGAAAGGGGGATATCGAGTGGAATAAAAAAGAAAAATAAGAGGTAAAAACATATTTATTAGATTTTAAACGTTTTAAATAGAACAATGCCTAAAAACTCAACCAAAAATGAACTAAGAGTGATCTTCACAGGAACTGTACGAAGTTGCAGCCGCTTATTTCATAGCACAGCCAACACCGATAGACGAAGGATTGTCCGAAACGATCAAACAAATTTCAGTGTGCGGTTATGTCAGCTGAAGCAATGACGATCCGAAAAGAATCCATCAGTGTACCCCCAAAACGGTCTCCCAAAAGGATTTCAGGGGGTCCAGAAGATAAATTCCAAGGGTTTGAGGTCTGGGGAGGGTGGAGGCCGAGCAGCAAGTCTACTTCGTCAATCCATCTCCCGGTATACGTGACCTGAAAAAGGTTTCATTCCGAAATCGGAAAAATGTGAGGCCACCATCGTTATAAGGCACTTAAAGAGCGCAGGACCAGTACCCATCAACAATCGGGGAAAAATGGGCTTTTCTACTACTCATCGTTTGACCATGCCCTTCGTCTGACTCCTCGTTCTCTACTACGGCGACTTTCACCAGCTAAACAGGGTTTGTGTTGGGTAACACAGGGTAATGTTGATTTCTCGTCCCCATGCTATCACACCTCTTAATTTTTGGCAATTCGGCAACCCCTTTTACCCCCCAAAAACCAATCACACACAATCACACAAAAAAATCACACACACACTCACACACAAAAAAAAATTAAACACACCCCCTCACAAAACCCCAAAAACCACACACACACACCACACATATTTTTTAAAAAATTAAAATTTATAAAAAAAATAAAATATAAAAATAAAAAAAAATTTTTTATGTTTAAAAAACTATTTAATTATTCGTATTGTCGTTGGAAGAAGAAATTCCTTTTAAAAGGTATTTTTCAAATTTAAAATGTTTTTTTTTTTCATTACAACTTTAATTTTTAATAATTCTAACAAAAATCAAAAAACCCCAACATCCCAATGCGGGCCCCCAAAAAAATTTATATGCCCACATTCGAGTCAGGCCCCACACCATTAAAAAATTTTTAAAATATTAAAATTTAAAATAAATTTTTTTTTTTTAAAAATTTTAAAAAAAAAGGGGGGTCCCCCTAGGTTGTACCCCTTGCCGGGTTAAAATGGGGGTTTGCCAAAAGCCCTCGTGTATTTTTTAAAATTTTAAATTAAAAAACACTCCCTACTTACCCTGTTTTTTCCCAGTTTAAAATGTTTAAATAATTTTTGATCCCTCACATCAATTTCCACATTTTTTCATGTATTATTTTGGAAAAGGGCCGAAAATTTTTTTAAAAAATATTTTTTAAGATAAATGTTTTGGGGGGCCCCCATAATTTTTTAAAAAAATGAAGGGAAAAAAATTCATAAAGATTAATCGAATCAATTTTATGCCTTCAGTATTTGTTAAGATATACACACTTTATATGATATTTTTAATAAATCTAATGCACTGAAAAATGATAAGAATTTACGTATTAATAGTACATATTTAATATATATATATATTTAATATGATGTGGAAAGAAAAAAAGACTAATGAACACGCCAAACTAAAATACAACAAAAAAGTGTTTCCCCTTTTTTTCAATAACCCCGAGACTCTTTTTATTCAAAAACCCCCCATACAATAACAATATATTGAATGCAACAATAATGTACTTTGACGCTAAATATACAATACTTTTTTAATTATAGACTGTTTAAGTTATCATCATAAGTATTAAATTTTGTATATGTTACTTTTAGTTTTATATATTTAAAGTAATTTACTCTTATGTGGTAGAATAAGTATTATATGTTATTTTTCCTTTCTAATTTTTAAATTGGAACTGGTTGCAAAATAATTTTTAACGTAACTTAAATTTGTATATACTCAAACATTCCTATAAATTTCAGCTTAATACCAAAGTAGAACTTAGGAATGTCAACCAGCCTTTGAAAAACTTTGCTCTGTAAGAAAAGCCCCTGGGTTAAAAAAGCGTCGAATTCGTATTATGCCCCCTATATTGAAATTTTTTTACGGGGAAATTTCTTTGGGGCCAGAATATTTTGGGAAATTTTTCCCTAAAATAACCCCCAATAGGGAAATGCATTTTTTTATGTAAAAAAACATTTTTTCTTGTGATTCAATTTTTTTTCCTATTTTTGAAGGATTTTTTGAACATTTTATTTTTTTCCTTTTAGCCCTTTTAGGTGGTATAAATCTTGAACTTTTTTAAAGGGTGCCTAATTAAAAGGCATAGAATTTTTGGTGTTTAAACCAGGGAAAATGCTACCTTTTAAAAATTTAACGTCCAACATGTGAAACATTTTTTTACATCATTTTTTACCCTTAGTGAAGATGCCTCTTTCCCCGTGTCTTTGAAGAGTCTCCGTTCATTTTAAACTTGATAAATCTCTGGTAAATTTTTTTTTTTTAGCTAAAATGTCAAAAGTAAGTGTTTGAGCATAAAAGAAAACAAATTAATTCTTCAGGAAGAGGATAAAGGCGTCAAGAAACTCCATGTATTTTTTCTTTCTTTTTAATAGATAAAATATATGGAATAAATATTATTAATTTACAAAAAGGTATGAATAATTATTATTTAAATATATAGTTTTTATGACTTTAAAAACTGTTTTATGGGGTTTATAAAGAAAATTGAAAGATGGACCTCTACATAACGAATTGTCCATATATCGAGCTTTTTCTGGCTTTAGCAACTTCATTATATAAAAGTCCAACTGTAATTAATAAGATCGTTATTTATTTAGTATTGGTTAGTTCAGTGCTTCTCAAACTTTCTGTATTTGTTTGGACCCAATATTCAACCATAATTTTCATCGACTCCCTCCTTCCATACAATTACAATGTATTGAATTTAGTAATACTATACTTGGATGCTAAGGCTACAATACGACTTTAATTTCTTTAGTGCCTCCGGCGTATATAAACGTTTCACTCAGCCAAAACGTTAATTTTCTCGGACGTTATATATACGTCTTTCTGAAGTACGATCTTTTCTGAGCACTGCCATTCATACAATTATTCCAAAGTCTTTGGAAGACAACGAAGAGGCCTTAGCAGGGTTTGCAAAGGATTTACTTATTTCAGAGGATTTGTTTATTTATTCGTTTTCTCCCCTCCAATGCATCACATACACACGCCTGCATGGAAAACGTAGCATTGAGGAGTGAATCACGTATCTTTTAATCAGCAGTAAAGGGATTAATCATTCGAATTATCAAGAGAAGTGTTAATTTTTTTATAAAATTTTATTTATGACAAGCCCATGGGCCAATGGTAATTATTAAACTCATTTTTAACTTAGTACTCCAAAATAAATTATAAAACATAGTGTGCAGTACTGATACATTTATAAGTGTATTATATCAGTGTAAATGTGTATTTATTTCTTGTTATGTCAGAATGCATTTTGTTTGTTTACTTTCAGTAAATTAATAATTTTTTAAATAATATTTTTTTCGACTTTTCAATATTCTCGAGCCCCCTAGGAGGGTGCACCCTACAGTTTGAGAAACGCTGGTTTAGTTAATTACCAAATGCATTGCGTAGTACTAACTCACTTATAAGCATATTATATCAGCGTAAATGTGCATTTTATATTTGGTTATTTTAGAATGTATTTTGTTTTTCTTCCTTTTAGTAAATAAATACACGTATGTATTCGAATCTAAGCCGTCATCGATTCTAAGTCGAACCCCAAATTCTCAAGAAAATTTTGTGAAAATGAAAAAATGAAAAGGGGTTTTTATCGATAACCATTTTTAGGGGAAATTAAAAAAAATTTTAAAAAATGAAACGAAAAGAAGGAAAAAAAGTTGGTTTTTTTTTTATATTTTTAAACGTTAATACTTTTGGGGAAGCCCTAAAATTTTAAAATATCCCCAACAACAATTTTTCCCCTTCGATTCTAAGACGCACCCATATTTCAGTAGCATTAACATTGGAAAAAAATGGGTGGCTTAGATTCGAGTAAAAACGGGACATTTTTAAACATTTTTTCATTTTTAAATCTTCAAAAAGCTTGCACACCTCCCACCCCCATGTAGGGTTACCACTACCACCTATGGTGTAACGTCTCATAATTTGAGAACCGCTATTGTAAAGCCTTCAGCAAACCTATGGTAATATTTTTCTACAAATGAACAATAAGGGTTTGTAGGGATTTTTACTTTTGCACAATAAATAATTTAGAATTTTCATTGAAAGTATTTCAAAAAATAAATTTTTCCTTTGTTTTTCCCTTTTTGTAAAATTATTTCCGCCCGGGGGTTTTTTGGACCCCTTTATTTAAAATAAAAAAAAACCCCCGGATACTGCCCCCAAAAAAAATCGTCTGACAAAGCACACAGCATCTAAATTTAAACAAGGGGGCCCCATAAAAAGGGGGTGGGGGGTTTCCACGTTTACCCTTTCCGCCAGAAAAAAATATTCCATTTTGTTTTTAACCCCAACAGGTTCGAATTTATTTCCGTACAAATAATTTTAAACCTCTTTAAAGAATTTCAGTATTTAATATAAATACTATTTAATGCAAACTAACTTTGATTTTAGGTTTTAAAATTCGAATTACTTCTTTAAATTTAATATTGGAAAAATACCCCCTTTTGTAAAAAACCCACTTTTCCCTCAATGAAAGGGATTTAGGTATTTTACTTTATATATCCATTCATATTTAATGTTTAATTTACTAAAGATGAACTTATTTTTTACTGTTAAAATGTTTAAAAAGAAACTAGCTTTTATAAATTATGGAGACACCACTACATTTAATTAGAATAAAAAAAAAATTGAAAGAAAAAAATAAGAAAAAGGGTTTATTTTCATTTCCATAACATTTTTACTTGTTTGAATTTTGATTTTTTATTGAATTTTAAATTTTCCCCCCAAAAAATTTTTTTTTTAAAATTGAATTAAATTTTTTAAACCTTTTAAAGGTTTTTTAAATTTCCATGTAAACAAATTTCCCAAAGAAATTGTAATTTTTTTAAAAACCCTTTAGAAAATTTGGGCTTTTTAAAATTTTGTTGCGAGAAGAAACAAAAATTTGGGTTTAAAAAAAAAAAATTGGTTTTTAAATTTTAAAAAATTTTAACCCGTTTATTTTGGGAAAACAAATTGTTTTTAAATAAAAAATCCAAAAAATAAAAATTTTCCCTTAGGAAAGGGTTTTTTTTTTTTAAAAAATAAAAAAGCGTTGGAAAAACCATGGGAAAATTTAAAAAAATTTTTTTAAATTAAAAAAAACCGGGGAGTTAAAAAATTTGGGGAAAAATTTAAATAGTAAAAAAATAAATTTGTTCCAAATTTTAAAAAATAAATTTTTTTTTAAATTTTTTTAAAAATTTTTATTGGGTTTTTCCTTTACTAAAAATTTTTAAAAATTTTAAATTTTTTTTTTGTTTTGGGAAAATGGGCTTTATTCATGAAGTTTTTATGATAAAAAAAAACGTGTTTTCCATTGAATTCAAAACAAAAAATTAAACTAATTGTACTTGTTCCCCTTTTTTAAACCGGGAAAAAAATTTTCCCAAATTTTTATATTTGGGTTTAAAAATGTTTAAATGTTGGAAAAAAAATTCCCTTTAAAAAATTTTTTTTTAAATTAAAAATCCCTATTTTTTCTTATACTTTTAAATAAAATACATTTTTTATACATATGTACCTTTTTAAAAAAGCTGCAAAGAGAAAACGGCACTTATGAAGATTTGTTTGGCAAAGTAACTTTTTTCAAAGCGTCACATGAAATTTTTGAATTTATTGGCTAGAATCACGTGAAATTTACCCATCATGTGACTATGATTAAAAATGGGGTTAACCTTTATTACAATTTGAAATTATTAAAGTTTAATAGCCCATCGCTACGCGTGCGTCAAAGAAGTTTTTATCCATAGGTGCTCCGCATTTTCAGATACATCAACCCTTGAATTGATTTAATAAAATTTTATTGGTGGGTTTGAAATATAAAGCATAATATGTAATATCTAAATTATTGGGCCAAAACTGTAGGGTTTTTTTCTGAAACTGTAATTTTTTTTTTCCTACAAGGGGGGGTCAATTCCCGGGAGATCCTGCCCCGATGGGGAAAAAGTATCCCAGGGCCCCCCCATCATTAATTTACTTTCATTATACCTATTTAAAACTGTGTTTATCTCTAGGGGTTTGCCTTTTAAGAAAAAACACTTTTACAATTTTCCCTAAAAAATCATTTTTTTTTTTTGGTTTTAACTAAATATTAAAACTTAGGGGGATTTTAAATAAAACAATTAAATTAAAATTATTAAAACAAAAATATCTAAAATATAAGCAATCAAAACATTCCACTCCCGGGGGGTTTAATAAAAAATGGAAAAATTTGGGGCCGGTCCGTGGTGATAAACATTTTTTGGAAAAAAATAAAGTATCTTTTAAAATTATCAAAATAATGGATTGTTGCTGAAATAATAAATAATAAATAAAAAAAAGTACCCATCTATACCTGTAGCACACAAACATTCAATGACCTTTAGGAATTTATCGATTTAAAGCAAAAGAGCTATGATGTGTTAAAAAGAATGGTAAGAGAAACAGGACTATGGCCAAAAAAAAAAAAAAAAAAAGTTCACAAGCGAAATTAAAAAACAAAAAACAAAAAACAGGGGAAATTGAAGGTTTTTTTAAAAAAACTGCAATTAACAAAACTAATTAATAAAAAAAGTAAATAAATATCTTAATTAAAAAGCACTTTTAATAAAATTTTTTTGCAAAAACTTTTGTTAGGTACATTAGTATGTTACAAACGTCGTAATATAATACGTAAGATGTAATCAGAAATTACAATTTAATTAAAAAAACACATCACAAAGATAGTGTTGTTGCCACTATATATATACATTTTGAGATATTTTGTTGCAGTCTTAACAAATCCTCTTACAATTTTCAAGACCGATGAATTTCTCTCATTTTACACAACATTTTTAGTCCCTTTTCCCCATTTGTGAAAATTGAAAATTTTTTTTTAAAGCTTTTTGGTGCTGTTTTTTCGGGATTTTCGTTTTGGGAAACTCTTAAAATATTTTATCATAAAAAATTAGTTAATAAAAACTTAAATATCGCTTGGAAAAAAAAAACCAAAATTTTTTTTTTGTAATTATCAAAAAAAAATTTCCTAATTAAAAAATTGTTTTTTGGATATTTTTTAAAGAAAAAGTTACTATTTTTTATTCCTCCAAAATTTACTTTCCCAGGAAACAATAATAAAAATTATAGAGATTTAAAGAGCCACTTTTTAACCATTTTCGACTTTTTAAAAAGGGACAGTGGACTTTAAAAACTTTTTAATCATTGAAGAGAAGAAAATTTATGAGCATAAAACCGGGGAATACAACTAGATCAAATATATTTTTAAAAACTAATTAAAACTTTTTTTAAAAAAAATTTAATAAGTTTTAAATTTTTTTTAAAAACATTCCATGCTTTCCCAATTTTTTTTTTTTTTGACTTGTCTCCATTATTAATGTTTATTGTACACGTTACACATAAAGGGGAATTTAAAAATTTAAAACGGTTAATTTTTAAAAAGGTTTTTTTCATTTGTATTAAATTTTCTGTAAAATATCAGTTTTTTGTACACTAAAAATGAAATTTAACTATCTAAAAAGTCAAAATTTTAAATGGATCCCCAGATTTTTTAGGGGCTTACAATTTTCACGAGAAATTTCAAGCAATTTGTCAAAAATTGAGACGCATGGAACATTTTAAAACACGAAATTAAAAAAAGTTTGAGAAAGTCATTTTAAAAATTTTTTTCCATTCCCTTTTTATAATTGTTGTTCGATATAATTAAACATCCATTTTATTTAAAAACGAAATATTTTACAGGTTATTTATTTACAAGCATAATTTGAAGAAAAAAAATTAAAAAAAAGAATAAAATGGTTTCACATGAACATTTTTTCAAAATGTTTTCATGATAGTACAAATAAATTTTAAATTTATAAAAAAACTTTTAAAAATTTCCAGAACCATATGTTTACCTTTTTCTTTAATTTTTGAAATTTTTGGGATATTTAATTTATTACTGTTTCTTTTTTTTTCCAATCACTGAATTTTTTTTTTCACTCTGGTAAGCGTTTTTATCACGTTTAGGGGAAATGCCCACAGATACAGCACTTAATTTTTTGGCTCAAAGCTAAATATTGGAAAAAAAAATTTATCTACCTATGGCGAAAAACAACTTGCCTTTTAAAAACAAAAATTTTTTTTGGGCTTTTTTCCAAAATGACACTGTGGATGTTTTCGTTGGATTCTGAGTTTTTCCCCCACTTATTTTTCAAAAAGCTCATCGTTTGCAAAGTTTTGATATACGGGAATTTTTTTCCAGAATTTTTCCAGAGCTTGTTTTCATAGTAAGGGGAATGGGGTTCTTTTTTTGAATGCCCTCTTAAAGCACCATGATGTCAAAAGGTGGGCATTTACTATTTTTGGGGTTTTTATCTGTTGATGAACAATGAAAAAAAGAAGCAAAATTTGCACCTTTCATTTTTCTTACATCTGGTGCATTGTTTTTTATATTTTTCGTAAAAGTTAGTCAGCTTCACAATGGTATTTTCTTTGAGGTTTCCCCTTTTCCCCCCACCAATGGTGATACCTTTACCCGCCACCTGAAATTTTTTTCGGAGTCCTGTGCGCCTTTTTTCCACGTGGTTAATGCATTCTTTTTCACAATTTTTTTGAGTCACCATACACATTTAATGATGATAAATGTTGTAGGTTTGGGATCACCATTGAAAGATGCTCACGTATCCATACCACAATTTTTTTTATCTTTTTCCCTATAATTTCTGCAGCTTTAATTTCCGGCATTAGAAGATCCTACATAATTTCCCCTGCATTCTTCTTTTTGGGGTGATTTGTACCATATGGGATTTTAGCCCATTTTTCCAAGATCCCTTTTTTCGGTAGGGTTCTGGGAATATTTAAAGGATTTCGAACGATAATGAGCCCCGTCAAAATGCCGATTCCCATCCCTTCAATGATGAATTCCCGTTTCTGCCATGTTCCATCATATGAAACGGTGATGTCTATAACACCGTTAAAATGCCGACAAACTTCATGGTGTTTTTTGGACCACTTTCCGGGAAATTTCAAGAATGCTCTTTAAAAAATAACTTTTTTTTATATAATTTTAAAAAACATTTTGAGAATGTTTTCTTATCCATTTCATGAATGCCAATAGCCCTAGAAAAGTTCTAATCTATGACCTTTCCCAATTTTAGAAAAACTTCAACGGCTTTTATTTTTTCCTCAAAATTTTGTTTATCATCTCGTGGGCTAAAAATACGAATTAAATATTTTTTTTCGCTTTTTTCATTTTAGTTTATTTTTTTAAGAAACCATAAATTCTTACACCAACATCCAAGACACATATCACATTCATCACTTTTATGTTTAAAAAAAGAAGCTTCATTTTTCATCAAAACAAAGTACTTTTCTCACTGGACAAAAGGTGTTTATGTAGAAGGAAACATCTGAAAATTTTGGGATTGCATTCAAATATTGCATTTTCACCAGCATCTGAACCTTCATCACAATAGAGTTTTCGTATGCATAATAATTAAATTTTCAGAGAGAATATCAGAGTTTTTAGCAAAAGTACTATCAAAAAACACTTTGCATGTGATTTTTCCCCATCTCTTTTGTACTTTGATGCACACAAACTCCTTCTTTTGATGGCCACCTTTAGGTTTTCGATAGCGCCTACTAAAAGCATCCTTTTAAAAAAACAGGGCAATTGTGATGTTTTTTTAAGCTTTTTTTTGGATTTTTGATACAAAAATTTTATTCCGTAGAGATAAATATTACAAGAAACAGACAGCAATCAAAGATGTAATTTTAAAAAAAGGCAATACTTTTGACTTTTTTTAAACAAGGGAAGAAGTAAACAGCGATAGAACAGTTACAGGTTGCAGTTAAAAAGTGGGTTGTTAAAAAAAAAAAATTAATTTAATATTAAAAACCTCAAAAAATTTTGACAACTTAAGCAATTTAAGTTGTTTTCATTTTTTGGGCCATTTAAATTTTTTTTAAAAGCTTATAACTTTTAATAAAATTACTTAACACATGCGGTTTTCTTGCATTGGCATGAACTCAGAAAATCATAATTTATAAAAATTTTTTTTTCCTATTTTGGACGATTTTCGCAAATTTCAAAGTCCACCATCCCCTTAAAAGGTATGTGACCCCTTAAATTGGATTAGGTCGATTGGAATTAAAAGGTATATTACCTGAACGGAAGTGATCCGATTTATTGTTAGTCTTCTAATATCTCTTGTACCTCGCTATTGCTTCACATATTTAATAATTGGTACATTTATTAACTTAACAGGTTATTAAATTTGTGTTGTTGTTGATAAGTGTGAATATATAGAACGTTTTGAATATGGCTAATTTTTCTTCCGACCCTTTCACACTAATAGACGGTAAGGGACGTTCATTACAAAGTTTCTATCCAAAAACTGGAACTCCAACAACCCATTCCACTTTTCTATCTTCGTGTTGAACATGGCGTTGTGCATCAGATATATATTTTTTCATCCCGAGGTGTAACGAACGAGGCATGTGGGTATTACTCTCTGCTCATCTTCGTAGATGACGTCTTCGCGCTGCATCTCTCAGATGTATCTGAATTCCCAGCATAAAAAAGAAGTAACAAAATATTTGCTTCGAGTTGTTTCAGTATAAAACTGAAAACTACACTTACAGAAAAGCATCAAAATTCATGAGAAATTAGAAAGCCATTAAAAAATACGTTGTTGGGCGCGCTGCATCTATCAGATTCAAGTACCCCTGTCTCCCGAAATGTTAGTCGGCCAACCACATCCTTAAAAGGAGGTAGATCCATAAAGGCAGAAAGGATAAGGAGGAGCGTGTTCCCACTCACCGTGTGGACCCGACACAAAAATTATTTTTACTATGAATCTCAGAGATTCGAACACCCAACAGAGGGATAGATGTCTAGTTGTAAAATAATAAATATTTTCGATTAAAATATATTTTTTAGAATTTTGATAAATATTTCTTCATTTTTTTGAATAATTCTTAAAAATTGTGTTACTTGACCTGAAATTGTTAAATTAATTATTTAAATTGTTTAATGTTCTCCGTTATTTCATACTTTTTCAAGAATATTTTATTCATATTTAACCCCTTAAATGCTACTGGCTTATATATCCGTCTCGCTAAACTGGTGCGTTATGAGCCCCGAACGTATATATTCGTCTTTTCAAAATACCATTCATTTTTAGCTCGGCTATCGGTAAAACTATTAAGAAATCCTTGGAATGTAATAAAATGATCTTGAAAGTGTTTGCAAAGAATTTACTTATATTTCATAAAAAATTGCTTTTTATGTTTTTCTCCTCCCCCACAATATAACACATACGCGCCTATATGAAAACGATGGCACTGAGGAACGAATTAGGTAACTTTTTAGCTGCAGTTAAGATGTTTAAATGTGCGTTTTAAATGTGTAGTGTTTCACAAACAAATTATATAAATCCACAAGTTATTTCATGCAATTTATTTCTATACTTGTTTTTTAGTATTAAGTGTTTTCGCACAAAGCCTGATACATGAGAAAATTAAGATTTCACTTTGCTGTCTGAAATGTGCTACAGTCGCATCTTGCTAGTTCAAACTTCGGTAATACGAACCTCTCGCTAATTTGAAGTGTATACTCAGCCCCTAGAAAAATTTAATATTTCGAACTAAAACAATACGTTTTGGTACACTCAAAATTTCGAAGTAAAATCTGTGGCCATCCATACTACAACACGCAATAATTCGAAGTAATCTTATAAGACTCTCGACAATTCGAAACTTTAATATCTATTCCCGTCTCAAACAGGCTGGAGCTTACATGTTTTGTGTTGTATTGTCTCTGCGTGTCTCCCCTTAACGTAGTCCTTTGTGTTTGACCACCTGTTTGTGTTTCCCGGTTTCTGAGGCGAAAATACACTTTTATTGATTTCCTTCTTCAACAGTTCCGACCTCACCTGTTGTCCGCCGTCCATATATTTGTCGAACATGTGGCCTTGCAACACATGTGTTCAGAAAGGATGGCCAGCTATTGTGAAAAAGAGATGCGTAGGATTGTGCTTTTTGCATCGGAATGATTATATTCATCTATTTATAGTTCATCTGTGTGATATAGCATGTGGTACCAAACAGGGCGTGGGCCAGAATGGACCCTGCCTTGAAGAACCAATAGTGTTGGGGACAGCGTCTGAGAGAACCGGGTATGAAACGATTTTATATCCAATGAGAAATGGAAGAGACTTGTTGGGGCGTGAAAGAGTTCTATTCGAGACCTGATTTTAATTAATTTCTTCTCATCACATTTACTTCTCTGCGATCCAACTTTGTTGAATCGCAAATCCACTCTGATTGGCTCTCCACTTTCGTAAAACTACATATACCCTATTAGCTGAACTCTTGGCTCGGCCTATGGAACACTCCCTCTCACTTTCCAGATATATCTTCGGTCTTATGTTATTTTTCCCGCACTTTCTGATCTTCGGTTCCTTGCTGCACCGTAATTGGCCAGTTTAACTCCGCCTACTTTTCTGACTTATCGATGAAAATTTTAGAGCTCTTAAAAGAGCTTTTTGTTTTTATTTTAATGTAGTTTATTAATTTAATTTCTCCTTTATTTTTAATGTAACTTTTTAAATTATTATTATCCTTTTAAAATGGACAATGGTAAAAATTTACTGTCATATCCATTCCAGGAAAGGAGGTTAGAGTCCGGAAGGACTAAGTACTCCAAAAAGTATCGCAACGATCCTGTTCGAGAATTACTACATAAATGCAATCTTTAAATTCATGACTTTTAACTTCTGTATAGTATTAACCCTGTTAATATGTATTTTTTTAAAAAAAATATTTTAAAGTAATTTCGCACGGATGTACAATTGTTGTTTTATTACATAGTTTAAATTTTAAATGCGTTAGAAAAATAATTCGAGAGTTTTTCTTACTCTTTGGATAATTTTTCATTCGTCCTTTCAAATTCCAATATTCGAGAGTCGACTGTATTACAATTATATAAAAGATTTTAATTCCTACATAATTTTAATAATTATAATAATAATAATAATAGGGGAAATCATAATTTTATAGTTTTGCTTAATATGTTTAAGAAAAAAAAACACATACACCTATTCTCAAAAACCTGATAATATTCATCATTAAAGAAAAAATCTACATAGTCACACACGCCTGAGACATGTGTCAATAAAATACAACTACTTTCTATTAATATGCACACAAAAAATCTATTAGAGGAAACATTTTATTTATATTAATGATAAAACTCACTTCTCCATGTTTAAATTGGTATGGTGCATGGCAAGAATCGATATACGAATCGATATCATTCGTTATAATGTATGTTGATTCAATTCACTAGGAATCAATTTACCTTAGTTATGTTTACTCAGGTTCCCAGTATACTTCGGTTCACAGCTGATGCTCCAGTTTGACTGCCGAATGAATTGTATCCGATTTGTCTTGCAAAGGGAACTTCTGAACCACTGGAGTTTTGAATTAAAACTGTTTGCCAAAGAATTAATGCCAAGATCATTTACTACTTGCATATTTTAAAGATTCCAGTACTTTGTATGATAAATAATACAGAGTAAGTGATGGATATTTCATTTTGTTATTTAAGGAACTTAGTTGAAGCAATAAATAATTTATTAAGACAGAATGTCAATATGTTCCCAATAGCATGTAAGAATATTATTCGCTTTCAGTTAAAGGTTTGGGCGAAGTTTTAGCTTGAATGTGTAGACAAATATTTCTGTATTATTTGGTGCTTAACATATATTATTTTAAGTAATTTTAATAAATGTCTAATAACTGCTTTGTATAATTTTAGTTAACTCTATATAAAAGGAATAAGAAGCTCTTGGAATTTATTGAGTAGTGAGGCTGAACATTCTAAACAGTCGTTTTAAAAAAATAAATTAATAAGTTTTATTTCAAATTTTGCAGGTCAGAATTTTTACGATTCTTTTTTCTTAATTATATAAGGTACTCATCTACATTTTTATTTCGTGAGCTTAATGCTAATCCTTGTAATGTTTATTATTTTTTTGCTTTACTCTAGACTATCATATTGATTTGAATGTAATAAAATGCATCAAAAAGCGCAACAAAGTGAAGAAATTCTTTTTTTTTTTTTTGCTAGAATAGCTATTTTTTTTTCAATTTCTGACATGTAATGCCATTTTTTGAATAGTTTGTGATGTCTTTAGAGAGAAATTATTTAGAAATGCATTAAAATATTGGAATAAAAATGCAGTTCCAAAAAATTTCCATTTGGTTTAGCACTTTTAAATGAGCTTAATACTCAGTGTGAACTACGGTTTGCCAGAACAATATCCAGAAAAAACAATCCTGCTCTTGATTGATCAGTTTATTTCGTAATGGATAAGCATTTTTCAAAGGGTTTACTTTTTAGTTAATATATTATCAGTTAAATAATTCATTTTTTAACAAAATTTGAGTTTTATTAAATTTATATCTAACCTTGTCATACTGCCTGATCAGCATTGGTTTTCTATTGATATTGAGTAGCGAGAACCGTAAATCATATTTCAGAAAATACACGAAACAATATCCGTTGAAGAACATATAAGCTCTAGAAAGAGGATTGACTGCTCTTCCTGGTCTGTAACAATAGTCTAGAATGTATTCCACCCAATTTAAATCAGGATAACTAGATGGCTACCCCATTTGTCTTTTGACCTCATTACAAAAACATAGGTTTACAAGAAAACTCATTTTTATCAAAAATAGGTTTGTTAATAATAATATAAATAAATATGTTAATAAATGTTAATAAAAATATTAAACCAAAACTTTTTATCCATTACTATAAATGTGTTACCAGCGACAGCAACTTAGCTCTTCACCTGCTGGTAAATGATTCCATCAACATTTGATTATACACAGAGCTAATTTAGCTTCAGACTAATCACTTGACCAAAACTTCGGCACATGTACCCTAACGCCTAGGATCATGAATACTGAGATAGACCTTGGCCCTCTTAGGTTGTTGCGCCACAGACTTAATTTTATAGAGCTAATTTAGACACATGAAAGTCAGCATGGTCTCAAAAAGAGATTCTGACAAACATCATCATTCCACCTTCACTGTAAGCATATTTGTAAAAATTAATGAATGCAAAATAATCAGTTTCTTGCGTTTCCTCTTGATCAGAACTCGAGGATAATCCTTTTTTAAAAGAAAATTAGATTCATCTGTAAAATGTACACATTACCATTCATTCTTTATTTAACATACATATAGTCTACGAATAATTCATCTTTTTTGTGTATTTGATTGAACGAGGTATCTTTTTTGGTTTTTGCATAAAACCTTATTCGAGAAGACTGCTTCAAAGGGTTGTACTTACACTTTTTACAGCTGTCTAAATGTTCAGACATAAACTGATTTTAATGTTTTTCGACTACTGTGCCAGTTAAATAAAACAAGCTGGCGCTAATAGATTTTGATACATCCAGTTTCTTCTATCGACTGTTCTCTACCTTAAAAACATCAAATAATTGTGTTCAACTTAGCATACAAAAGTATTTTAAAACCAAAAGTATTGAGTATATAGTGTAATTGTTTCAACCATTTTGAATGCGTGTTGTATCTTATTGCATTAATTTCTCAGTGCAAAATGTGGAAGGATATCTTAATTATTTGCCACCGGCTAACTTGGGTAAAATACTGTTTTGTCACTATTTTCGTCAGAACCACGGTCTAAATTTCAGCATTTGCGTGGAGTTAAGATTATAAACGAGATGCAAATGAGAGTGGGGTGGTATGAAAAATTAATGAAAAATTAATCTCTATATAACTTTTTATAGATGATATTCAATGGGTTTATGTATTTCCATAAAAAGAACATTTATTGGATTATGTGTCTTCAATGCATTAAGTAATTGAAAAAGTAGTGATGTGCTTTCAGTCGAGTACTCAAAATTTTTACTTGTAAATACGCAGAAATCATTCCTTCTAGAGTTTCCAGTGATGTTTCAGAAGGTGAAGGTGAAAAACATATCTTTCAAAGGGTGACATATCAGTAAAGCTGTGTTACATAAATAAACCTAATTTGTTAAAAAAAGAAAATATTCAATACTTATGAAAATTTTTCTTCTACAATATTGGTGTGTTTTCCGTAATATTTTTTAAGAAAAACTCCAATTATTTGACGTGCTCAAACACCCTCGAGGGGAAACATACCGCAATGAAAACAGTTCAAAAGTTACTATTTCCAAAGACTTAGACATACATATGCATGTAAAATTTTAGGAAGAGTCTCCATGCTTTTGGATAGATTAACGAAGAAATTCTTTATATATACAAAAAAGCTTATGACTAAGAAGCATGTGTTTTTTAATATATATATATATATATAAGTATGTATGTGTGCGTGTGAAATAATTCACGTTAATTTCATTTGAAAAACTTTTAAATTTGTTATAGCCTTGATCCCCCAAGACAACAGCGTAAATAATTTATTGTTAGCTTAACTGTCTTACTGGATGTAATTGTAATTTAATAACCTAGAAATTTAAAATTCAGCGTATTTAATTGATCCTTTATGCAATTCCCTTGTTTGATATCTTTCCACCAATCACAAAATCCGCCCGGAGAAGTCATGTGAATTTTTAAACTTCCGGTTCTGTGTTTCATATAAAAAATCAAGTTTCATTGGAACATTGACGTTATTTGCAACTGCTATGTGATGCCACGCTTTGTATTTGTCTGCTGCTGATTTGCCGCTTCTACGTTGCGATTCATATAATTGCCTAGGTGTAAAAATAATAAAGGACTACTACTGTACAACAAGTCTCCTCCATTCAACATCTTAATCATGGAATAAAGAAATAATGTTTTACCATCTCGAAGTTGTGGTGGTATCCACCAAGACCCATTTCCCGTCGGGAACGAGTGACGTTTCAACGGTCAAGTAGTTTCTCGTGGGAAAGTATCCCAGGGTGGACACCCCGGCGCTGATGACCTAAAGGAAGTCAACCTTTTTTCTCCCTTGATCTAGCCGACAGTAAGATGCCGACACAGTTCCCATGCCAGCCGCCGGTTTCAAAGTACACCGTGCGAAGGGGACTTGTACCAATAGAAGAATAGTTTCACCAAATATGTCCAAACAGAAGTGAATATACACCACGTGTCATTTTCGTGAGCGGGACGTATTTCACCTAAAAATAGACTCTGGAATCGCGAGAAGTGTCAGAGAGCGACACCAATGTAGAGACATGAGTCTCTCCGATTCCAATAGATTCACCAGTTCCACCAGCACTTTTCCAGCTCGTTTCAACGCCGCTTTCATCAGGAGCTAATATTACTGCCTGTAATACAGTGTTTCTCAAACTTTCAATACTGGCGCCCCCCTTTTCAATCACAATTTTTATCGCACCCCCCTTATACATTAATAAATTACTGAATGCAATAATAATGCCCTTTGACGCTAAAGCTACAATATACGATCTTAATTATAAACCGTACAAATTAATAACATAAGTATTAATTTTGTATATGTTACTTTTTTGCAAAAAAAAAAATTTAAATAATAGGATAGTTGTTATGTTATTTTTCCTTTCTCTGATTTTTAAATTGGAACATATTGCAAAATGCGGTGCCTTTAGAAGACAAAATATAGATATCAGCTAAATATAGAAAAGAACCTAGAGGGTCATTTTCTAAAAAACTTTTTAAAAACTTAGCTCTGCAACACAAGCCCATGGAAGTCGCTAATACTTATTAAACTTGTTCTCAATTCAGTATTAATAAGATAAGTATTAAATTTTTTATATATGTTACCTTAAGTAATATATATTTTAAGTAAATTATATATACTTTTAAGTAATAGGTTAATTATTTTATTTTTCTCTAATTTTTAAATGAAACAGATTGAGAAATAATATTTAATTAAAGATTTATTTCCTTCAAGATCCATTTCTAAATGTACAAATGTCATTAAAAAATAGCCTAATCTATGTTGCTCTTTATCATATCCATTACATCTGGCATCCTCGCGAACGTACATGTGGGTCTAGGCAACCTAACAGACGTCTGCACAAAACATGTAAAAATGCTGTACTTCGTACAATTCTAGTCAGTCTTGGCCGAATCGATTAGCTACCGCGAATCTCTCTTGAATGTACAATTCACGGTATTAAGTATTTACGGCAGTGGATTAAAACAAAATCATAGATATATTTTTAAATCACAGCGAGCAATCGACGATAATAAAGCATCAACAAGTATACAGACGAGGGCAAATTGATAGCAAGTTACGAATGGGTTTGGGGATCCATTTCAAAATATTTCAAAAGGGGTTTCGCAACTCCCAAAAAAGAGATCTTCAAAATTTAAATCCAGGACAAAATTTAAAGGACAATTTTGTAATTAATCACCTTAAATTTCCCCCGGGAAGAGGGGATGTTAATTTTCGCACTAAAAACCCCATTTCCGTTTTCCCTTTTTTAAATTTTCAAAAATTTTTGAACCCGGGGATTTTCGGGATGGCTATTTTGAAGAAAAAATATAGATCGGGAGCTAAATATCAAAAAAAAAAACCCGGGAGTGTCAATTTCAAATTTTTTAGCCTTATTTTAAAAAAATTTGCTCTGCGAAAGCCCCCAGGGGAAGTCACTGAAAATTTTTAAAAAAACTTGTTCTTATCCCGGTTAAAGTTTCCACTCTTATATAACACAAAAGTTTCTTTTAAAAAATGATAATATATTATTTTATAAATAGCTTAATTGAAAGGGGAGAGTAAAACCAAGTGAGAAAAATGACCCCAAAAATGAAAAAATGATTTATTGAAATGAAAAATTATTTAAAAAACGGTCTTGAATGAACTGTAATTTTAAGTCACCGGGGGAATTTTGGGTTTAGAATAAATGTTAAGTAAAAAAAAAAAAAGAATATAAAATTCCAAAAATAACTATTGTGTTTTTTTTTAATATTTGAAGCAAGAAAGCCCGGATCAGGTGTGCCCCTGATACTAACTTTAAATTGGTCAGGGGGAGGGGGTTTAAACCCCTTTTTTTTTTATAAAATTTTTATTTTCTAATATGCAAGAAAAAAAATCACAATTTCAGTGAATAATTTAACTAAGAGAAATATACTTATTTTATTTAAGGTTTTTTTCTATTTGTCTTTTCATAATTTAAAAAAATATCCAAAAAACTGAACTAAATTGTTCTAAATGTGCGTGCCCCTTTAAAAAAGGGGAACAAATTACGGGACAATTTTTCTAATTTTTTTAATTTATTTCCGGAAACCGTAATTTTGGGGTTCACGTTTTTGTAATTTTTACCCTTTTTGATGATCGACAAATATCCTTTAAACTTTTTTTTGTTGTGTCTTTTAAAGGTGGGTTTTTTGGGGAAAAATTTTTGGGTTTTTCCATATTTTCGATAAAGTTTTTTTAATGTAGCTATTAAAAAATTTTTCCTTTCGTTTCATGTTTATTGCTTTTCTAAAATTTTTACTTTCGCAAATGAATTGTTTTTTTTAAGAAGGGGTTTTCTTTTTTTGTTTAAATTTCTTTCAGAAAAAGACCAGATCCCCAATTTTTTTTTAAATTCTGCTCTTTTTACATTTAAACCCATAATCAGTCAAAAAACATCCAAAAAAAAACCCAAAAAAAGTTTTTTCATGGGGGAAAATGCAGAAAGTTCAAGAAAATATTTTTGAAAAAAAGGGTCGTTCCGGGAACTCGGTCTAAAAAAAAATTCCTTAAGATTCTAAAAACGTTTGCCACCCCCCAAAAAAAAGGAGATTTTAAAATTTTTTTTTAGCCCCATTGCCCCGTCATATTTAGAGGATTCTCTGTCAAGGTCATTGGTAAAAAAAAAAACAGTTTTCCTGGAAAAAACATTTTGTATTATATTTTTCCCAGTACCCCTCAAAAAAAAATAAATCTTGTCCAATTAATCCTTAAAATGCCCCAATTATGTTTATCCATGTATAAAAAATTTTCAAAATTGCAAAAAAAAAAAGCGCAAGGAATTATATAATTTACAATTTCCCCAAAAAAGAAAGGGATGCAGGTTACCATACCAGTAAGCCGAAACCCAAAAGAAAAAGTAATATTTTTTTTAAAAAAGAAACGTAAAAAAAAATTTTTTCATCAGGTTACAAAGCAAACAAAAAATTTTTTTTTTTAGTTATAGGATCAAAGATAGATAATGAGCGTTCAAAGTAGAATCTTTTTTTTTTTGATGACCTTTTTTCACCAGATGATATATATAAATAAATTATCAATGAAAACCCTGTTTTTTTTATTATATCAGAAAGTTTTTTTTTTTTTTTTCATTCCAGAAAATTTAAATTTTTTTTTAACCCTTTTTATTTTCGATATGCTCGGCCCCCTTGAAAAAAATCCCCTCCCCCAGGGGGGCGCGCCCCACAGTTTGAGAAACACTGCTGTAATAGAACATTACCGTCCCAGCACCGCTGCGGCTCATTCAGGGAACAAAAAAAATAAAAAACACAAACGCACACACACGATTTTAAGGTTTTAAAAATTATTTATATATTATAAAATTTCGTTAAAAAAATTTTTTTAATAAAGAATAACTGCATATTGTTTTCTAATATTTTCTTACTTTGTTGTTCTTTTTTATGATCACATCTTAGCACTCAGGTGGAACTTATGAATAAGTGCGGTGCGCATGATCCCCCTTTTATTCCCTTTTTTTTCCCAATTACATTTATTAAAAAAAATTTTTTTTTAGGGCCCTTCCTAGGGTTTTGGGCCATAAAATTTTATCTATCCAAATGGTTTTTTAACGGGGTTTTTTTAAAAGGTTTGTACTTGGTAATGGATGGAGTAGAAATGTTTTATTGTTATGGTCAATCCATAATTCTATTCAGTATTTCTATTTCCAAAAAGTAATTTCAATGGATAACATTATTTGTTTCTCCCATCATAAGTTGTGGTGACAGAAATATAAAAAGACTCCATCTGTTTTTCAATTATTTATTTCATAAACTTTTGAACACAGTCTAATGTTTTTTATACAAGATGGGGAAAGTTTAAATTTAAATTTATTAAAAGGGGAAAAATACTTTTTGAAATGAATAAAAGGCATTATTAAGTTTAAAAAAAAGGGTTTATGCATTATTTTTTAAAAATATATTTTTCGAAAGAATTTGCGGGGGACTTACTATACTACGTATATAAGAGTATTACTGTATTGTGTCTTAATTTTTTTTGTTTTTTGTGTATCTAATGTTTTTCCTTTTTATTTTAGTGCATGCATTTATAAGTACATGAAACATGTAAATTAAAAATAAAATTAAATATGAAGCAGTAGATTCATCTAAAAAGAGGGTTCTTTGTATTTGCTATAGTTCCAAAATATTTGTAAATATGAATAAAATAAAATGTAGTTAAAAATTTATACATTGCATAAACTGAAATGCATCAAAAGAGCATTACATTTTATAAAATTAAACGAACTGGATTTTTTATAACATGAAAACTAATTTTTTTTTTTTACTTTTTGTGAAATTGTAATGTGTTCTACTTATTTTTTCCCTTTCTTTGTTTTCCCAAAATGGACTGATTTTTAAACATTTTTTCCTTTTTAAAATTTAATTTGGGTTTTAAATTTAAAAAAGGAATTTTGGGAAATAATCTTTTAAATATATTGCACTGAATAAAATATTACCTAAAAGCTTTGATGATTCATAAATAACACTAAACTACAATTTTTTGGGGAAGATTTGTTTCAATTTTTCTTTTTAAAAGTATAAGATAAAAACCATAAGGGAACCCTCCACAACTTTAACTTATTGTTTTGTTATAAAATCAATAGCGGATAAACTATATTCAACTAAGTAAACTTCAGAGTTCCCACCGCAAGTTTCACCCCTTTTTTTTTTTCCCATGGGAAAAAAATTTTAAAAAAATCACGTTATAAAAAATATGATAAAACCTAAAAGTTTAATACCTAATTTATCTTTTCCCACGCTACTTTTTTTTTAGGGAAAATTGTTATTTTTTGGGAAACCAAAATTAAAACAAAAACATAAGCCCAAAATAATAACAGAATTCCTTGATTATAAATACATAGATTGCATATCGTCTCTTTAATAAAAATTTAAATTTCTTGATCCTTAATTTCGAAAAACAAAGACTTTTGCCTGAAGTAAACAAAACAAGCGATGTCTTGTAAATTAGGAACAGGGCTGTATTTCAATAAAAAAAGGGGATTTAATTGCCAAAATCCCTTTTTTTTCAAAATATCTTACAGAGAATTTTAAATTTTTAAAAGAAAATTAGAAAAATTTTTAATCGTTTGTAATAATGAAGCCTTTTTCGTTGAAGCTTATCAATTTTTTTTTTTAAACTTTATATGAACAAAAAAAAAGGAAAAGGGCAGTTTTCTATATTTAAGATAAAATTATTTTTTTTGTAAAGAGAATAAATTTAAATTTTTAAAAATACTTTTCCTTTTTCAAATTTGTTCATAGCGAGAGTTTCTTTTTTTTTTTGTTTCAATGGATTGAAAATGAAACGTTATCCAGAGATAAAATTATTTTTAAATGCATTGTTAAATAATTGTGGAGTTTTTTTCCTGTATAATTTTGTATAACTTTTTTCTTTTTAGTTTTTTTTCAACGGGAATTTTTAATTTTTAGCAACCCTAAAATTTTGGCCGGGTTTTGTTATTATTCAAAAATGCCCTAAAAGTACAGCAAAAAACTCTTTTAAAAACTAACAAAAAACAATTTTTAAAATAGGTAATTTAAAACAGGAGGGAAATTTTCATATCATGATATATAATACAAGATACATAAGCACAAATTGAGTAGTATGATAAAGGTAAAATGTTAAAATTTCTGAATTAAAATTTTCAACTTAATATTTATTTATTTTATTAGATGCAATGTATCCAAACAGTTAACAGGAATTTAATTAAACATAATAATTATTGTGGGCCCCGGGGATCTTTTGGCTTTTGGAAACCCTATTAACGGTGGGTGGGTGGTAGTTAGGGAGGGGGAATGCCAAAACAGGGGGGTCGTTCTGCCATTTACCCGGGGTTTAAAAAATTACGAGGTACGTCATCAAAAGCCCTCGTGTAGCTGAACAGTGCGACGCTAATATTCAGTAACTCACTTGAACATTTTAACCATTAAAGCTTTAAGCACATTAAAAGATTTTAAATAAATATTGATGAGTACTGTTAAAGAAATAAGAAACTAATGAATAATTTAAAAAATTTTGATTAGTAAGAAAACAAAATTAATAAGTGAAAGCAAGTATCATGGTTCCCACCAAAAAAATAGCGTTAAAAATTTAAATAAATAAGCTTATGCAGTTTAAATTGCATGTCAACAATAATTAAACACTTTAATTCTTTCTTGAAGTTTTTACATTTGTTTTTCTTTTTTCTTAGAAAGCAACTGCTCTTGACGAATCAAAAATTAAAATGAGGTATACATCTATTATTTAAAAAGTTAGTATTCAAATTAATTAAAGTTTGAGTACAAAATTATTCACAATTGTTGTTTCACAAATTGCTTATGTTAGAGTACACATTGCTTACTTGCTTCATATTTAAGTTTACATTTTGATACACATAAATACAGACAGTATTAAATAATATTCAAATGAATCCCGTCTAAAATTAGGTCTCGATGGCCTAAGTAATGTTTATTTAACAAAATGGCATCACCATAAGTGCTACCTGTGAGAGAATGGTGAGACATTTCATAATTGTTACATTGAGTAAGATATGCTATAAGTATAAATGTATCCATATAGCAAGTGAAATTTTTTTCGAAAGCAAGTTTGAAAATATTCAAAGGAACAAATTTATCAGCTTAAGAATTTAATTTCATTATTTATTTCTTAAACTTTGCCAATGATAGAAGATTTTGTTAGTGGATTATACTTAAACATAGACTTCAAGTGCTGTTTTTTACAGATTTCACTGATATAAACACTGAATAAATCTTGCTTCATAAATTCCTTATATACATTGTTACGAATTTTGTGTCAAATAGTATAAATAATTTGTATTTGGATGTGTAATGCCTTTATATATTTTACTCTAAGTTAGATTTAATTTACGTTAAAATTGTAATATTCACAAGCAACGCCATCCTTTACGTTATAATGGTGATTCAATGGAACTTGGCGAAATCTTGGTGATAGAGCCAGGCTGGCATCGTTTTGGGCGACTTTGGTGACCATTTTGGCGACTTGGATCATTTTTGGCGAGTCAGGACCTTCTGGATACTTCTAGAAATTAGAAGAGAAACACACTAATTTCAAGGCCTTTGACGCAAGGGGGTCTTTCTCGAAATATCGCGAGGATATAAATAGAGAAAGAGCTCGCCAAAAGTCAATCAGTCTGGCTTTGACTAGCGATCCGCTAGTATTGCAATGATTGTTGAAGCGATTAGGGATTACTTCGTTTGTTGAAAGAGCGATTGCATGTGAATAATCTTTTATATTCGTGTATTTTAGACCCTGATAAATGTGTTTGAGTGTTTTTGATGGTAAGAAGACCTTTTTAGATTTATTCCACGAGTATTGGTGCTGAATCCTGTGTTTCAAGGACTGGATTCTCGACAATAAATTCTCCCCGTTCTTAAAGAACTGTCTTCTTTGCGACTGATTGGAATAAAACCTCGAAACCTCCGATCAATGTACAATGCGAATATATCCCTCCTCCCAAGTTATTACAAGTTTCTGCCCTTCTCCAAATGCCGGTTTTTCTTTAGATTCAAAAAAACTCATATTTCCACTGAAGAGTTATTAGATTCCCTGATTTTATGATTAGCTACTTTTTACACGGATTTAAATTTAATTTATTATCAACTGTTTTTATCGTTGAAAAATGAATAACAATTTATCAAAAAAAAAATGTACAACGTACGACTGGAGTTTATTCCTTGAGTACAGTTCTCTTAGGCAAACAGGGTAAAGAAACACATCTCATATAATATTGAAACCATGCATGTATTTTCTTTATTCTATTCTATTCTAATATGCATATATTTATATAGGGAGAAAATATTACGAACTATCAGCGTTCAATATTGCGAAAGAATAAGTCTTAACAGAAATAACAAACTTTTAATATATTTTAACTAAAACAAACCCAGCAATGATAAGTTTGATGGTAAAATATTACAGCAAACACATTAATTCATATTTCAATTCAATGGATGTAGTCAATTGATTGATAAAATATGCGCCGTCATGGAAATTCATTACGTTATGGTTAAAGATAAATGAACAGGAAACGATGGTTTTAACGAAAGTTAATTTATTCTTATGAAATGATTATATCTTTTATTACAATACAAAAATAATTTGCGAAAGACTTCACATGTTGTCATAACTAAATGACACGTATATATTCTTCAAACACACATTACAACGAATATTCAATAACTCAACGTCATTGAATACAATCTTTCAGATGCATCTTTGTGCGAATAGTACTTGAATCACAACCCAGACTTAAAGGAAAATGTAATTATATAAAATGATTCACTAACTAGAGTTCTCACTGAAACCGTAACGGATACGAGAAAGAGAGGGAGAGAAGTCTGAGATTTATTGTGTTCCCGTGTAATGAAGTCTAGTCAGAACTCGTTCTATTTTCGACGCTGTGCTGCCCAAACACAATCGGAACTGAGAAAATTTCTCGGCAGCTCGGGTCTATGCATCTTTATTGAGACAACGAATCTGCATTAGGTAGGTGAAAGCATTTCCAATGTTATCGCGAAGGAAAATTACGAGGTAAACCTTGGCAGAGAAGGAATTGAAGTGTTGTTATATAAACAAGGATACAAAGAACAAATCTGTTGTCTGCCGGAATATGCCTGAGCTTGCATTATTTTGTCAGACTGGTAGAGCTTATAGAATCGGCAAAGTGGCATGACAGGAGGCCGTTATATCCTTTTATGTTACAAGCTTTTCAATGAATGTAAGGGGAATTGCAGAATTGTTATTTACATCATTTAAATTAACTTCCGGAAACAACTGGGATATAAAGAGTTCTAAATTTTCATCGTATATACCAGGGATGGCAAACCTTTTTGAAACGTGGGTATATTTTCGTTCATATTTTTTTTTAGTACTAGCACGTGGGTCACTAATGCCCATTTTCCCCAGAGTTAGCTAAAAAAATTTTAGCTGAGAAAGAAAATATTTTTAAAACAAAACATCTTTAAAATTCAATTGGCTTAACGGGTAAAAATAAGGCGCTATGGAAGTCTCTTTCTACAAACATAACTGAACGTAACCCTACAAAAGTGTATTTTTTCAGAACAAAATAGTTGACATATGATTATTTGCTTTGGTTTTCGATTTTTTTTTAACAAATGAAACGCGAGTAAATTCATACACTTTATTATTTGATATTTTGTAAAAACTTTTTCTTTACTTCAAAAACTACATTTGTTGTCATGTTCGTGGCTTTGGAACTGTAATGATCAAACTGAAGGTTATAGGCAGCATTTAAATTGCTTTTGTGTCAAAGTGCTTAAAAAAATTCAAAAAGAATATAAATAATCCTCACAACACTCGCGTAAGCAAACAAGTGGTTGCCTAGAAATCGCGGGTCAGTTAAAAAGCTTACGTGGGTCAATGTCTGACCCACGGTTCATAGGTTCGCCATCACTGGTATATACTTTATTATAATTCAGTTATTGCACTAATAAATATTTAAATAAGTGGTTAACAATTGGATATTGTGTCTTCATAATTTAAAATAAAATCACTTTAATAATAATTAAATCTAGCAGATGTTGTGTAAAATGTGAAAATAGTTAGTTTTTATATTGTTTACAAAACTCAAAATGTACTGTACAGAAATGTAATTATATATACGTGTGTGTGTCTGAATGTGTGTTTGTGTGCGCGTTGTTTGATATACTCTCACTTTTCCACCAATAATACTTTGCTAAAAGTTGAGGTATTTGACAAACTAGAACCTGTGTAACAAAAAAGGCAGTGATTTTTCAACTGATCCGTTTATGTTGGTGCTGGGGTGGCTTATAGATTTTAAATCTGTTGTTGTTGCACAAAGTGTTCAAGTTGGTGTGCAGGAGATTAGGAAAATAGGGAGCGTTGTCATACTTCATACTAGTTTATGGTTGAAAATTACTTTTTCCATCAAATTTTAGTCTTCATGTTGCTTTTTTTTGCTTCTTCATTTGACGAGCTATCGGTAACAAGATTACAGGAAAAAAAAAAGAAATACAATACTTTGAACTCTAGCCATTTTCTTTCCAATCCACGAGTCGATTAGTTAGCAAGCTATCTTTATGTTGTTGTGTAGTTTCCTGATTTTAATATTGGAACTTAAAATAAAAAAAAAAAAATCCTTAGTTAATTTTTCGCCAGTGTTTTAACTTCTGATCTACAATCCACACCAAATTTCATACTGGTGACCAGAATAAAGTGCGCAGTTCATGAGCACAATTAATTAATCCAAGTTTTATACCATTTCTTATATAAAGAAATTATCGGTTTGATTATGGTTGTCATGCAGGCTTAAAAAAATTTAAAATCAAATTAATAAGAAGAATGAAACTGAAATTAATTTCTGAGCTGAAGCGTAAGATAATCTAAAATGAACATTTTAACCATATTTGATCTAATTCCTGGTTATTACGTCTTCATTGCATTAGACACACAATTACTATTCTAAAATTAAGTGAGTTTAATGTGAAGTAAAAATAAGCGATTTATAAATTAAATTTTTTAACAAATCTAATTATTTCCAATCAAATGCAAAAAAGAAAACGATTTTCTTTCAAATTGTAGTTTTATTACATTGGTTTGCATTAAAATTTAAAGGACTTCACAATTTAAATATTTATGTAATTAACACACAAACATATATATATATATATATATATATATATATATATATATATAAATATTAGGATTAAAATTATGAGATTGATAATAGCTTATTACTATAAACAAATATTTTGTTATAGTTATCTCCATAGTCTAATATTAGATTAGAAATTACTTACTATTATTTTATTCATATTTACTCTGGTGTTATTATAGGTATGCTATAATATGCAACTATTAGTAATTTTTATTTCCATTTTTAATCTTTTGTTAAGTGCTACATTTCCGCCACTCTTTTTGATTTAAATCTGTATTAGGGTATAGAATCTGGCAACAAATTGAATGTTTCCACTCAGATTTAGCGCGGGGTTTGCATTTGTAAGTGCAATTTTAGGTAAGTTACCTCTATCTTGTAATGGATTTAGATATTTCTATCCATTATTTCCTATTGGTTTTTGCTCAGTGTTATTTACAAAAAGGGGGAAGGTTGGCTGGCCAAAAAACATGTTCAACCCCACTTTTATATAATTTAATTTTTATATAATAACTGTCCTAAGTCAGTAATGTTCATAGCACTGCAGCATCCATTTTATATTTATTATCTCGATTACTCTTTTGTCCTTCATTGTGTGATTTTCCTGCTGTCTATGTGTTTGTCGAGTGTTATAGTTTGGATGTGATCTCTTGTTAGTAGAGAATTGACCTATATATATATATATATACATACAATAAATCTCCTTTTCAAAATCTAAAGTTGTTATAAAATGCAATATCAGTTTACAAATATACTGCAATATTTAAGATGAAATACATTTTTTTCCTATAAAGCTATATTAATGATATTATTTTTAAAAAAAATTACTCTGTAACTCTTAACTGTAGAAACTCTCTAAATAATAAAACTTATATTATTGGTCATTGTGAAATATATTTGTTTATGTTTATTTTTAAGTATGTTTTCAAGTTTATACGGTAATAAATTTATTAAATTCTTTTACAATATATTACATATACTTTTGCACTGGAGATAAAAATTATTTTTAACAAAAAAAAGTTTTATAAGAATTAAATTTGATATTCTTCATGCCGATTTCTGGTTCTACTTTAAGCTAGATTAATTTATTTCCATCCAAAATTCCTACCATACTTAAAAATTGCATCGGCATAATCCTATTTCAAAAAGTTTTTGTAATTTAATTCATTATGTAACTTTCTGCTTTTTTAAAATTATTTATACATATTTTAATTCATTTTATATAAAGGAATTTTTAGCTCAAAATTATGTGCTAATTACCTATTTTTTTTAATAAATATTATGAACCCTAATTATGAATATTTTTAATGTAATTCTATTTTAACTTCAAATAAATTTATTTATTTAAACCACAAAAAGTAGGTATTTACTATTATATTATAGTTTGTAGAAATATATCGTGTTCGAAGAATGTCACACGAATTTTTTTTTTTTAAAATGCATGTATGAATATTCTTTTCTTACATTTTATTTTATCAAATACCTTATTTTCTTTTTTTTTATAGAGAGGTCAATTGTACAACATTGAAGAATGAGATGGAAGTGCGGAATGCTCCAAATATTTAAAAAAAAAAAAGGTAGAGATATAAGTCATTCCTGGAAAGAATTTAAGCGTGGAATTTAAATTTGGAATATTCTACATTTTTAACCAATTTGGAGAAAGAATTAAATTTAAAAATTTAAAAAAAAAAAAACCTCATTAATAAAAGTTAAGATTGTTTCCATATTATTATTTGTATTGAAACAATCATTAAAGTCTATAGGTTTAGATAACTTAAGTGATTATACGTATCAAATCAGTTAATTTGTTAATGTAAGTGTCACATTTGCACATCATTCGATATTATAAAAATATATACAACATGGTATATATTAGAAATATTATTTCAACATCTATATTACAAGTAGGTCACATAATACGTATACAAATATATATTTCTTTTTTAAAGGATGGAAAGAGAACAAATATGTACCTCAAAAAAATTTGTTTTTTTGTTTTTTATAAATATAAAAACAATTTATCATATTTTCTTTGAACATATTTTTTATTGTGGGGTTATTAATTTAAAAGTCTACAAAACTGAAAAAACGCTATAAATTGTCCTAATCATTATTAATTGATTAAAGAAAAAATTTTTTTATGAAGACCGATGGTTATGAATAATTTTAATTATTAAATAATCTGGATAAACATATTTGCATATTCCATTAAAGGAACCATCTTGAATATCAAACTATTTTACAAAATGTGTGAGTTTGTGTGAGGAATGATAACTTTCTTTAAAAAGTATACCCTTTGGTTTTTATTAGATTTGAAATAAAAAAATTGCATTTCATATTATTATATAAAATGCAGTACTTGTGATTTTCATCATGCAGTGTATTACTATATTCCATTCCATTAAGTCACCCAAGTTTCTTTTCCTTCATTTTTATTTGAAATTTTTTTTCACATGCAAGAACGTATATGAAAAGTGGACTCCATCATATCATCCTAATAAAACTTTCCAATATAACTCTCTCTCTCTCTCGTCTTTTCCAAGTTTCAATTCTTTAAATTCGAAGAAAATATGTCTCCGTTCTAAAATTTCATCGGAGATAAATTCTTTTTGTGGAAACATTTTTCGGAAAAACGCGCACACGATGTTTTATTATATATACTTCTTAAATTCAAAACTAGGACCAAATAAAAGTCTTGTTTAAGTAAAATAAGAATATACATTTTAACAAACAACAATTTAAATACTTCATTCGAAATTCCCAATTATTACTTGAAGTGATGCATGGAATGAAAATGTTTCATCAGTGGTCATTTTAATACTGGTCAGTTTCCTGTATCATTTAAAAAATAATTGTTATTCTTTTAATCCATTATTATATTGAAACATGAACACGTATAAGTTGTTTTCCTTAGTGCGTGTAATAAAAAAAAATTATGTTTAGGAGAAAACATTTGTATTACTAGATATTTGTATTCCAATATCTGACTGTTACAGATGGTACACTAAAAAATAATTGCTGTCAAGTATTGTATGATTTTATACACAAAAATATTTTTCAAAGCTCAAGTCTTCTTGTGGTTCTTTACAGGTGTGACAACCCAAAATTGGTCATGACCTTCTTCAGGATTCCATTCCCTACAGTCCTGTTCTTGGCTAAAAAAATTCTAATTTTCAAATTAATAGTTGTCAAGTCTTTTTCAGGCACAGCCAGCCTCCTATGTTTTAATTTTCCTCTTTTTCGAGTACAAAATAGTTTATCCCAGAAGGTACATTCAGTAGCCTGATTGTCACCATAACTTACCAAGTGTGCCCATTTGCTTATATATGGATACACCTTTATTAATATTTGTCTATGTAAATAGTTTGCAAATTTCCGTATTGGTTCTCTTTCAGCAATAATTACCACGTTTACCTCCACCAAATATGCTTCAAAAAAGTTCTTTCAGATATTGTATGTGTTTATCTTTTAAAGTCATTGCAGATTTTTTAGTAGAGTATGTGAGAATGGCCTTAAGAGGTTTGTAAATGAGTTTTTTTGGCTTTTGTTCTGATGAAATTAAATTTCAAACATCTTTAGTAGAAAAAAATTCTAGTGAAACGAATTGAGTTTCGTTAAACAGTAAAGTATATTTAAAAAATAAAAACAATTTTAAGCAATTTACAAGCCTTTACCCGATCTAAAACACTTTTCCTTTAATTTATGAGATTGTTATTTATTCGAATTAAATAGTGGTTCAAACACAAGTAGAGACAATATATATATATATATATATATATATATATATATATATATATATATATATATATATATTGAAATTGCTTAGAAAGTTCGATTAGATTTCGATTAGTGGACTTATATATTACATTATATAAAAAATGATTTTTAGCATGTTTCATTAAAAAAAGAAACATTTAGAATAAAAATTTGACTTTAAGTGAGAATGAATATTACTAATTTCTGGAGAAATAATCATTAAAGAAACTATAAAAGAAAAACAGAATCTAATTCAATAATTTTAATCATTTTAAATTAAGGTAAAAATTATGTATAGTATTAATTAGAGGTACAATATAATTTTTAACATGGTCTGCTGAAATATTTTGTAGATCACAATTTTTTTAAATAAGTGTGTGCACGGAACTGATATAAAAAGTAGCAAGTATTTTTAAAACTTTACTTATTTATCTCGTTACCTTTTAATTTTAACTTCTTCTCAAATAGTTACTTTCGGAAACGAATATCTGCAAACACAAAAAATATTTCTGCTTATTCGATAGAATTGCATTATAATATTATGTACTCATAAACCATAAAAAATAAAATAATAAAAACCTGTATTTTATTATCACCAATTGAACAAATTAAAATAAGGTGACCATTCGTCCTCCTTTAGGGAGAGGACAGTTTTCCTTTTTTAAGTTCTGTCCTCTTCGAAAAGTGTCCTCCTTATATATTGTCCTCCTTTTCAATATTATAAAACTTGTCTGTTAATCTCTGTATTCAGAGAACTAGGCCGAACTGTTACACGTCATCTGCCAGTACAGTATGAATTATCGGATATATTAATGCATTTTGTACTCATATAGATATCGAAAACTATGTTTAGTTTTTATAGAAAGAAATCCCTGTGTGTGTGTGTGTTTATATAGAATTCGATAACAATTGTCTGCTTGAAGAAATTAGGAGACTGGATGTATTTTTAAATTCTGGTAAATTAGAACAATGGGGAAACCAGCATGTTGAAATTGATAAAAATATGGCGGAAATATTTAACTATTTCAAAAACGAACACAGTTCATACGATAATTTAGTTATTCTTGATGAATTTACATTGTGATGCTCTGAAACATATGCAGCAGTTGATAGTTTTTTCATTGGTAATGATTTTTGGATGAGAAATGAGGATTGAATGTTTATCATTCAGCTGTAGCATTTTCCGTAAAGTTCAAAATGAAGGATATTTCTTGCTCCGAAATTTCCGATATATTAGAAAATGATACCTTGACAAAAAACTATTATTTAATGGGAAAAACATTTATTTTAGTACATAATTAAAAGAGATGTAAGCATAATTGATATACTTTAGTTTGCATTATCAAAATGTTCCATATATTTACGTTGTAATTTTTTCTTAAATTTTTCGTCCTCCTTTTCATTGTATGAAAATTGGTCACCTTAATTAAAAAGGATAATGAAAGAAAATACTATGTCGTTTATCCATACCCTTTTCCTTACACAAATTCTCTATTTAAAAAACAAATAATAAATAACATACCTTAAATATATTTCATTATCATTTCAGAATAAATATACTTTTCCCTCGTTTACACTAACATTTTCATCGATTTATTATTTTTTTTATCTAACTTATTCAAACACCTGCAGTTAATTTAGTCTACACACTGCCAGAATAACTAATGGTGCTATTTGTTTTGGCTAACCGCAGTGTACGGGTAGTTAGTTTCACTTCCTACTCTCTAGTATTCTCCTTTCTAATACTGTATTTGATAAAATGTTTTTTATTCTTTGAAGAGAACCGATTTTCCAAACGATTTTTTCGTGTAAGAGTCGAACTCATTCATTTATTTAGGGATACGGGTTTTATTTTTCACTCAGATGGATCATTTCATCGATGGAGAAGAACATTGTCATAACCAGGTGGCTTGTTTAGAAAAGAACTAAGAAATGAGATCAACCTTTTATGTTACGATATTTTTTTTTTCTTATTTGTAATTTTTTCATTAATTTGTTTATTCTCGAGTCACTATGGTTAAAAAAAGTTTAAGGATACATTCATACATTTAATGAATTACAATTTGAATTAAAGTTTAAAAAATAATTGAGTTGTATCTCCAGTCCTTTTCGCCTCCATTACAGCTCTGGAACATATAGTTTTTTAACATACATTTTTTCAATAAATGGAATACGATATTGTTGCATTGGTTCATCAGGCAACTTCCCGACAATACTTCTCAAGTTTGATGTACGGAGGTGAACAGAATGTCCAAATGGGGACATTGTTATCTTCCAACAAAGTCTGTTGATTCTTCCCTCATGCCTGAAGCAAAACAAGTGTCTATGTTGAGAAAACATCTGCCCCCTCAAACCCTCAAATAACCTTTGGGCACCACGACCTATAGGAAGAAAGCTCTTTAGAACAGTATCAATTGTTGCGTCCCCCCCGCACATGTGGATAATTTGAAGGAAAATGAATGTCATCTTGTTGTGATAAAGACATGCCCTGTCGGGTGTCATCAGGGCTAAGGTGTCAGGATGATTTATAGGCCATCCAGATGTACAAGTGATACGATGACGGAGTTGGTTTCAGACGCGCCAGCTTATTGTCTCCCAGAACCAATGGAAATGAAAATTAAGTAAGGAGGGATGTGTGCAGATCCTTTACACTGGACAATCAGAGGTTGTGGAGGCATGAAGGGGGCCCACCCGGGATTCAAAGTCAGCTCGCAAATCGACGAGGACCTTTTGGATCTTCTTCAATCTGCTGCATTTCCTTCCGCATCAGTATTTTTCTTCTTTGAAGACATTCCATTGAGGTTGTGGGGGTTCGGGCAGCTGCACCTCAAGAAACTGCGATCACCTTTGAAAAGCGGAGTGCCGGAATCTGCGGGCAACCGCTTGAGTGATCATGGATCATACCAGCAAAAAGGAGTTGCGCTGGCTGTCGCAGCCGGGAGCCGGTCATTTCAAGGTCTCAAACCTTAAACAAGACTACAACTTTTCTACAGTGAAATGCTGTGAAGAGTAACAATTTGCTAATGAATATAATGTTTTGTTTAATAAAACTCGAATAGAATGCCTTGTGGCAAAAAGCTGTGTGAGCACTCATGCTATCCAGTAATGGAGTAATTTTAAAGGTTAACGATATCACAATACCTAAATGCGCTAAATAAATAATTTTATACAAGAACAAGGATAATCTCAATCGTGCTTTACTTGTAAATCTACTGAGTCAAAAATAATTTAATATCTCCCTATCTCTCCATATACGCATTTATAATTATTTTAAATGAAATATTTACTTGTGCGCGTATTAATACTAATGCAATTTTATAGTTAAACATGTGCTGCATATTATAAAAATGTGAATTTAAAGTTATGAAAATTTTAAATACATTACACATATTGAAAGATAATTTTATTTACAAAAGTATCACCTAATATACTAAGTATTTATGCATGGATACTAGCATACTAATACTTGGAGCAAATATTTTGAGAAACAGTAGTACATAACTTCTTGTTGCATTATTACACTCTTTATGATGTTTCGCTTACTACTGATCGTATAGTTAGTATTGGAATAATAATTTCTTCTTGGATAATTTTCTACGAAAATAATTTTGTCCAACTAACTACAGAAATTTCAAGAAAGTACCAACAATTTCTGAATTTAAATTTCTGCATTATAAAAGAGTTACATTTTTTTTATTATAATTAAATTAGTTTATTTTTTATATATTGTGTGCCTCCGTTAATTCATGTAATGGACTCCTAAAGTATCATTTTTGTTGGCCTCCTGAAACTTGTATGCAAATCTAGGTCTTCATGAATTTTTTAGTTCTTTGCTTAATTTGTAGAAAAAAATATATAAATAATACTTCTTTTACTTAATTTCATGTGAAGAAACCATGTTTGAGTGTGTTTATAAACCTACAGCTGGATATTAATATTATGTGTGTAGTAACTTCTTGCTTATTTCTATAAGACTACATTGTCCAAATCGAATGTTAAAATTATTATTTTTTAATTATTGGCGTTTAAATATAAAATATTTTTCAACACATATTTGCCATTTATAGAAGGATTAAGGAGATTTAGTTTGAGTGTGGGTTCTCTGTTAAGGATTATTTTTCATAATTTTAATAAGTCGATTATACTTAAAACTTTTCTCCTTATGTTATTCAGAAGCTTTTTTGATCTACTGAAGATCTTTAAAATTAATGCCTTATCTGAAATAAAAATTTTCACAAAACTCTTTTGAGATATTTCGTCCATAAGCAGTCCTACATTGTAATGATTCAGAAATGAGATTGAATCTACATTTACCTTCTTATATTTCTTTTACTTTAAAAAGGAATATATTTGGAACTTAAAAACCACATGTCCTTGGAGCAGAAGTCTTCCTTCATTATTTCAGAATAGTCTTAAATATGTAATATAATTAGTACTATATATATATATCTAACCTATTATGTCGAAAGTTTCTGCTTTACGGGGAAGGTAGGATCCGTAAAGCATTGCTAACCCTAATTCGCTGGCCTAATTCAGCGACAGCTTTAGAAGAAAATCATAATAGAATACCAGTTTAGTCCAAAGACTTTTTTTGTATCTACATTTGTTGCGTCTGGTGAATTCAATTTCTTCCTGCTTTAGCACTGTAGATTCTAGTACTTCTTCACTGTTATTTTATATTACTATATATATATATATATATATATATATATATATATATATATATATATATATATATAATATCATGTCATATGTTTATAATGAAGTGGATTTGGATTGATTACAACAGAAGCAGAATTTGAGGTAGGTTTCTAAAAAATCATGAGGTATAACAATTCAATGAAATGACTACAAAAAATATCCACTAAAACAATTTACTAAAATAAAACTAAATGAATGCTGGCCTTGCTTTCGTACTGATATTTATTTTTATTAAAATACACACACAAAGACACACATGTAGGGGAAGAGGCACACAAATCGGGAAATTATTAACATATTTGTACGTACGAGAGTACGAATAAAAATAATTTGCTTAGTAAGAAAATTACAAATGTACTCAGATATTTAAACGATATTTTGTTCTATATTTTAAAATAATAAGATTTATGAAAATGAATAAGTTCCGCGAAAAAAGGATGCAAATTAAGTTCATTAATAAATCAAATTAATTAAAAAATCTTACAAATTAATGATGCCTGTATAAAATTATCGCTTGAATAATATTTAAATTTTGATTTATGTCCGGAAAACATAATTCAATTTACAACTAAAAATATCCATAACTCTACCATATTTGAATTGCTCGACGTAAAGTCTGATTTATCTGGAATCAACAAGGAACTTGCATTTCATAGATAAAAGTGTTACAATATACATTTCATAACTTTATTCCATGAATCCTTTATTTCTTTCCTGTATCTCATGCCTTTAGATAGCATTATCTCGATGTGAAAATGAAACTTTTCGCATAGAACGTGGTGACTTTTGGCGATCAATATAATTCCAGATAGCATTTTTTTCATGTTTAAAAGCTGCAGGAAACTAAATTCAAATCTGCAGATTCCTACGCGTTCGTCGAAGCAATTCTCCTTTCCCCACACAACTCTGATCCCGAATATTCTCACAGCGTTGTTTCAGGTCAGCAGTGTTCACCTAGAAATGAAAATTTATTGCCTGATATATTTACCGTGCGACGAGGTGATATATTTCCAGGATTATTTCGGATTCCTGAAACTTTCAGTGGTGTCCGAGATTGAGAACAGTGTTGACGCTTCTAAAGTCTCAGACTTTATCGATTTGGCTGTTGATTCAATTTACAATTCACTTTTGTGGAGGCGGTTTTCAAATCGACGAAATTGAAGAATTCGTTTCTATTTGAGGGTATTGTATAAAGTATTTCACATGTATCAGGCTTGTTGCGTATAACGATGTGAAATATAAATTGATATAACTTTTGGACAGAAACAAAGAACAATGTATGGAGAGGGATAAATATCACTAAACCAAATACTATTTTCCCGTTACCTATCATTAGTAACAAAGTTAAATAATTTTTCAAAAACTCATGCATTAAATGTGTATTAGGTATTTTAATACTTTCATAACACTCTCATTTAAAATGACAACATTTTCCTTATACATATATATATATATATATATTTTAATTCTAGATATTAACTGAAATTCATTTTTTTCTGAACCGGTAAAATACGCATGGAAAACATAGCAAATATTAATGCATTGTTAATAAAATAAAGTATTAATAAAATGTATTCCTGTATTGAGGTACAACCATTTTAAAATTTGGAAAAAGTTTTTTTCCAGGTTTATTAATTGAAGTGATAGTTATGCTCAATTTTAATCTATAATAATAATTAAACCACGGTTTTTTTTTGAAAAATTAATCTGGAAGGTATTCGAGAAAAATATCTTGCCATTTTCAAAAATCTGCTTGTAACGTTAATTGAAATTACTGATAGATATGAAATATTACGAGCATATCATTAAATTTATTAAGTAATGTGTGTGTAGGGGAAACAAATATTTAGTTCATTTAAGATATCCAATCCCTTAAAGTCATTAAGATTTCTGCACGAGTGATAAAATTTTGTTCTCATGCAATAAGCCCAATTTGTTTGGGAAGGTCTTTTTACTGTTAAAAAGTACTGTTCGGAAACTAAACACCGTTTTGGATAAACTAGCATAAAAAATCTTTCTTCAAAGCAAAATTGATCTTAACGAGAAAGAGCATGTTTGTAACTATTTTTCTACATAGTTACCACCATCGTTTAGACATTTGTCATATTAGGAAACCTACTTGTCTTCACCCGTGTTAAAGAAAGGTACCGCAAGTAAAGAGAGCCATTTCTGAAAAGTTCTTTATAGAAACTCATCACAAAACAATCTTATTGTGAATTGCTTCTTTTCACGAAATTTTTCATTTTCTATTTTAACCAAACCACAATTGGCAACAGAAAGCTGTCCATTCCATGCTTCGTCATGATCATTGATGGTCCCATCATTGAATTGTCAAACCCACTTACTCACCATCCTTCATTATATTTTCATCATAAACCTCTACACTTTGACGATGAATTTCAACTGACTTAATATTCCTTGCGTTCAAAAAATGGAATTACAGAACACTTCACAGTCGGCGAGATCGTCTTACATTTTTTTAACTCTCTCTAACATGCGCAAAAACAACACAAATAGAATGTATTGGCGTCACTGGAATGACAAACAAACTGAGGTACATGTGAGGAAGAACAAATCGGTTTTTAGTTTCCGGACATGCCTCGTAGTTATAATTTGAAATTATAAAATTAATATAACTTTTAACCCATTCTAGATCATGATCACATGAATATGATCACGTGTTTCTCTCTCTAGGGACTACGGTATCATATATGTGATTGCGCTTTCCCTCCTCTGAGGTCCATGATCCCACCAGTGTGATCTGAGTTTGGAACGTTTTTATATTAATTTTTACAAGGCACTAGATGGCGTTTGAAGTCCATTTTTTTCCGAATAATGTCTAACAAAACTTTAAACTTAAGTATGTACTTTCAGCTTCGAGTGTTTTTTAATTAAATCCTGCATATTTATGCATGTAAACAACGGCATATTTAGGGTTTGTGTTATAGTACGCTCTAGATTTCTGTTTATATTTTGACTGAGTTGGAAAAATATGAAAAACTTATTAGTTTATTGAGCCTCAGACATTCATAATAATAATTTCATGATTATTTTTTTTTGTTATTGTTGTTTCGTATTTATAACAATTTTCATACTCAAAGGCGTTTAAAAAGCAGATCATAAAACAAACGCGATGACTCATTTTTAACGAAAAAGTTTCTTTGTTCTTACTGATTATTTTTTAATTCAATATGAACAAACGATTCTTTTTCATTGCTTTAGTAACCATACGCATAACAGAAAACATAATTTAAGAAAGTTATAAGTAACAGGAGAATAATTAAAAATGAAAAATGATGTATTAGCTATTAACTTAAAAGAGAGATTTGTATCAGTTCAAGCTGTATGTAGTTCATATGAAGAGAAATAGAATTTATCGCCGTTTTGCGATTTGGCGAATCAAGTATTTATAAGTTTACGTATTTTAGTTTAGTATTTATGACGAAAAGAATGAAAAGAAGTACTACATTTTTACTAAATTGCAGAAACATTTTCTTTCTGTAAAAGTCTGTAATTACTTTTATAAATAGCGGGACGTTTTATACTGTATATTCAGACACTATCAATGAGAGTAAAACGTAAATCTGAGCATATTTAATTGTATTACAGCAGTGCTTCTCAAACTTTCAATACTGGCGCCCCCCTTTTCAATCGCAATTTTATCGCGCCACCCTTATACATTAATAAATTACTGAATGCAATAATAATGCACTCTGACGCTAAAGCTACAATACACACGATCTTAGTATAAAACCGTACAAATTAATAACATAGAGTAGTAGAATTTTGTATATGTTACTTTTAAGCAAAAAGTAAGTAATGGGATAATTATTATGTTATTTTCCTTTCTCTAAGGCACTGGGTGGAACATATTGCAAAATGCGGTGGCTGTAAAGACAAAATATAGATATCAGCTAAATATAGAAAGAACTTGAAGGGTCAGTACAAAAACTTTGAAAAGAGCTATGTACGGAACAGATTTGCATGGAGTCGCTAATACTTGTTAAACTTGTTCTTAATTCGAGTATTAATAAGATAAGTATTGAATTTTTTATATATATGTTACTCTTAAGTAATATGTATTTTTAAGTAAATTATATATATATATATATATATATATATATATATATATATATATATATATATATATATACTAAGTAATAGGTTAATTATGTTACTTTTCTTTCTCTAATTTTTAAATTGAAACAGATTGAGAAATAATATTTAATTAGGAATTTATTTCATTCAAGATCCATTTCTAAGTACAAATGTCATTCAAAAATAGCCTAATCTATATTTGCCTCTTTGCCATCCATTACATCTGGCGTTCTCTTGAACATTCATGACGAGGACTAGGCAACCTAACGGACACGTCTGCACAAAACGTGTAGAAATGCTTTTGTACTCATTGCAATTCTAGTCAGTTTTGGCTGAATCGATTAGCTACTGAATCTCTCTTGAATGTACATTTCATAATTCACGCGTTAATTGTAATTCGCGGTAATAAGTATTTACGGCAGTGGATTAAAACAAATCATTGATATATTTTTAAATCACAGCGAGCATTCGACGATAATAAGAATCAACAAGTACAGACGAGAACTTAAATTAGTAGCAAGTTACGGTGGTTAGGGATCCATTCAAAATACTTCCAGAAGCGCTCTCTCAACTGCCGAAAAAAAGTCTTGGTAGTTTCCATCCAGTGACGAAATTAAAGGGCAATTTTGTAATAAATTTGTTGAATTCTGGATAGAGGTGGATGCTGGGTACTCTACAATGGCCGAAAACAAAGCATTTCGTATACTATTACTATTTAAATTCGGATTTTCTGCGATGGCTACTTTGAAGACAAAATATAGATCTGAGCTAAATATCAAAAATAACTCTGAGTGCTAATTTCTAATTTTTAGCCTTCCTTCCGAAAAACTTTGCTCTAGGAACAAGCCCATGGAAGTCACTGATAATTATTAAACTTGTTCTTATACTGGCTGAGTACCCCTCTTATACGAGTTTTATTTTTTTAAAATGATAATATATTATTCTTGATATAATAAGCTTAATTGTAAGGAGAGTAAAACAAGTGCACTTGACAATGTATACAAAAATGTAAAAATGGTTTATTGAAATGAATACTCATATTATAAACGGTTTTGAATGAACTGTAATTTTAAGCCTCATAGAATTAGCATTTAGAATAAATGTTAAGTAATATAAAAAAGAATATAAAATTCTAATGTAGATAACAATTGTGTTATTTTTAATATTTAAAAAGGGGAAAGCAGGGGATCAGGTGTGCACTCGATACTAACTTGTTAATGGTCTAGGGGTGAAGCACCCCAATTCTTTTTTATTAATTATTTTCAATATACAGATAAAATCACAATTTCAGTGAATAATTTAACTAAGAAAATATACTTACCTATTTCAAGGGTTTTTCTATTTGTCTTTCATATTTTTGAGAAAATATCAATTAAACTGAACTAGAATTAATTTCCAAATGTGCGTGAAGCCTTAATAATAAGGACATAAATCACAGACACTTTTGCTAACATTACAGGTAAGTTATTTTGCAAGCAAAAACTGTCACATTTTGTTCACGTTATTGCAATTTAATGTCGCTGATGATCGACAAATATCCTGTCAAACTTTCTTGCTTGTGTCTTTTGACGGGGTGAAGGTCATTTGCGTTACACTTATGGCTTCATATTTTTCTTAATAAAGAGTTCTTAATGTAGCTATTGAAAATTTTCCTTTCATTGCTTGTTTTATTGCTTTTCTCAAATTTACTTTCAACTAACATGATTAATATGCATTATTCTAAACCAAATGTTTCCTTGTTTGATCAGCTTCAATTTCCTTTCAGAGAGATCACAGATACTCAATTCTTTTTATATTCTGCTCATTTACATTTATAAACCACCATAATCAGTCGTACAACATCACAATTAAAACCACTAAGTTATTCATAGGGAAAATGCAGCATGTTCAAGAAAATAATTTTGAAAAATAGTGGTCGTGCCGGGGGCTGGGGTCTAAGCAAGTACCGTAAAATCCGGCGTATAACGCGCACTTTTAACACAAAAAAATTACGTAGAAATATAGAGGGTGCGCGTTATACGCCCGTTTTAAAAATGATTTCAAAATGAAAAAATTAAGCATAATAAAAATTAGGCTTCTACAAAGAGCGGACTATTATTTATTTATTTGAGAAAGAAACGACATGCACCAAATGAAATTAAAGGATTGATTCTAAAAAATATACTCTTTTTCAAAATTCTGGGATAATACCTCAAATAAATGGTAAAACATACCAGCATTCCATACATTACATTTCTAGTTTTTTTCGTAAAATAGAGTTAGCGTTATATGGCTAATATACTTAAATTAAAAATGCGAAGCAGAAAGTATGGGTGAGAGCGTTATATACGTGCGCGCGCTATATACGCCGGATTTTACGGTACCTTAAGATTCTAAAACGTTTGCCATACTCCAAAAAAGGAGATATGTTATCAATTCATTTTAGCTCCCATTAAGACTGTCATATTAGAGGATTCTCTGTCAGGTCATTGGTAACAAATAAACAGTTTTCCCAGAATTAACGATTTTTTGTATTATATGTTTCAGTATTCTCATAAAATAAATCTTGGTCAATTAATCCTTCAAAGTGCTCAATATGCTTATCCATGTATCATAAATTCTTTCACATTGTGAAAAAAACGCAACAAGAGGTGTATAATTTACAACTTCCCTAAAAAAGGGATGCAGGTAACCACGCAGTAAGTTTGAAAGCCAGCAAAAGTAATATTTACAGATTAAAAAGAAGCGTAATAAAAAATCTCTCGTAATGGGATTACAGCAAAGCAAACAAAAATATTTTTTTATTTAGTTATAGGATCAAAAGTTAGCTAATGAGCGTTCAAAGTAGAATCTTTTTATTTTGATGACCTTTTTTTCACCAGATGATATATATAAATCATATCCAGTATGAAATCTGTATTTTTTATTATATATCCAAGTATTTTCATTCAGTAAATTAATTATTTTTTAACCTTTTATTTTCGATATGCTCGCCCCCTTGAAGGGTTATCGCGCCCCAGACTGGCTTACTGTATTACAGCCTTTAAATGAATTTTTAAATGAAATTAGGCTTAGCGGAGAAATTCGCCCGGTCCCGAGCGTGCGTATACATTCGGAATGTGCGGGCGTGGATAAACGCTTCTTTTTCTTTTCGCCGGTCCTGAAGTGGTTAAATAATGGTATTGTTCCTTTCTAATAAAACTTTTAATAAATAAGTAAAAATATCAGTTATCTAATATATCTGGGCATTGGTTTTAAAAAGGAATTAAACTATTGATTTCATATGTTGTTAAAACAATTGAAAAGCAATATATAATTATTATGATAACAAACTTCTCAAAAGAAACTATCTTGAAAAATATTTCTAATATGCTTTTAATATTTAAAATTCCGTCTGTAGAAATTGGTACCACATATTTACTAAATATGAGAATTACGTGTTATTATTTATTTTTCCGTCAAAAAATAAACATATTTCATATTTCTATTTAAAAATATGCTTGCTTGATTGGAACTGGATGAGAATAATAATTGGCAGCATTTTTTTTTGTTATCATAACAATCACTTCAGGAATATCAGTAGTGTAAATATAAGACTAACCTAAATTTAAAAAAAATAGATTTTTAGGAACTAAGAAATATTACATTTCGAAGTAAATTAAAATTGAATTATTTTTTTTACATGGAATTTTCATCAATTTTATTAAAAACGAGACAATAAGCTGAAAATACAATGCAACTGAGTTCTAAAAGTAAACCATGTGAAGATTCATTTCCATAAACAGGATATATGAAGGAAAGGTAATTAACGAAATATTAGAAATAATTTGCATTATTCTTAATCTTTATATTTTCAGTCTACATATTAAATATTGCACATATATATTTTACATGTTCCATATCATAAAAAAATATATCCATATATATTTACAGTAATATTATCTTCAAATTATAAGTTGACACACAATATCTGAAATATTTTGTTCCTTTAATTTCTACCCATTATATACAAAAGAGTAAAACCCATTAGCTAATTTCACTGTTGAATTATTATCCTAAAAAATATATTTTTTAAGTACTTGTAGCATTTAAAATTGTTACTCAAAAATTACATAGTTGCTTATTTTATTCATGTTAACGCATTTTTCATCTATTAATTTGAACTTGGGAGAAACTTAATCTTCTATTATTAATTTTAATCTTTAAATTCCCCATTCCAATACTCAGTAATGTTTTCTTTCTTGGTAATTTTCTGCGCTGATTTTTGAAATGATAGTAAAATGAGAGTCTTCTATTTTATTATTATTTTTAATATTATAGCATTTGACAAAATATTCAATGCGTTTTTATATTTCTTATAGTTAAGTTATTATTATTAATATATATATATATATATATATATATATATATATATATATATATATATATATATATATATATATATATATATATATATAAAACAATAAATTACTATATTAGGAAACAATATTAAAATATTTAAGTAAAATAAAGAGTTTAAACGTAATGAATCTACATCATAGGAAATTATCATGCAAGGCACTAAAAGATTTTCATAATCTTTATTATGACATTTAACTAAAGAACTGCACTTTAGAAAATGAAAACTCGCCTTTTGAAGGGGTATGTATTATCTCACTTAGTTCGTTACAAACACGCTGAGCCTTTTCATTACAATTTATCCTTAAAAACGGTACGGACGTACTGCGTACGCATCCATCTGGATTCTGCCCTGTTACAAACTATCTTTTTTTCTAAAGTGGTTGTTACAATATATATATTCTTAAAAATTAATTTTGATACCAATTTTTAAGTATCTATTGTGCTTTGTTAATTATGATTTACTGTTTACTTATTTGATTAGGTTAAAAATAAGCAGCAACTGCACTAAATTATTTTTTCAGGTTAAAAGAAAAAAACCGCTTCCTCCAGTTCGTGCTTTTAAAATAAAAATCACCTTGGTGGAAGTGAAAACTCTAGCTGGGCAAGATCCGAGAGCAGCAAAAGCTCAACGCTGATTAATAAGGGTTAAAATTTTACATTTTACATCTTTAAAGAAATAATTCAAATTGGTTCACAAATAATTGAAGCCTGTAGAAAAATACTATATTGTATCTTATACATCAGAGATAAGGATCTCTACGTCAATCCCGAAGTTAATATGTAATATTGAAGTACGAAGGTGAGGTAATAAAATGGTTTCAAATAAAGAAGGTAATTATAAATGTGACTGGTTTGAGTACCGCACTTTGTTTTCCATCCGAAAATATGTTTCTCTAGACTTGGTGGAAAATCAATATTTTTGATATTGAATGAATATTTAAACAATTAGAAATAAATCAATTAATCTCTATAAAATGCATCGATATTTATGTTTGAAGAACAATTTTATTCCCTTCAACCTTAAGAAGTAAGATTGATTGAAATACATACCCAGATTTAAAATGACATTACAAATTTACCAAACATGTGTAACGAGATTTTCTAGATAACAGGTATAATATTTTAAAGAACTATTAAGAAGGTATTTATACTTAACTTAAAAATTGAAAGTAACATAAAAATAGGTTGCAATATTTTTTCAGTTTCCTTAATATTGCTTATAAAAACTTATATTTTTAACTCTTGAAAAAATATAGACTTCATGTCATGAGAAATGTTTATATGCACCCAAATTCAATTAAATATGCTGGGGTACGTGGTAAATATTGTTTAATAAGTAGACAGAAAAAGTCCAAGAATAATTAGATTGTTGATAGTTGATACAAAATTAAATATTTCAATATATAATGGGCTAAAATGAATACGAAGAAGAATTAATGAATAGTAAAAACAATGTCACTGTTAACTGAATACTCACTGAACTAATAGTAGGAATGAAACACAAAGTTTTCAATTCTACTAATAGTTCTACTCTCCTATATATATCTTGTTCAAATTTTCAATCGTTAATAAAATACTTTTTGTTATTCATCCATTCAAGTTGATAGATTTTTGAAAACTTTAGTGGATGACGTTTGATGTATATACAGTTGTTTTCTAATATTCATTAATTAGTAAAATAAATTAACTAATTTTGGTTTTTTATGGGAGGAAAAATCTTTTTCTATAAAGATTATTTAGCAGGATATAAATTCAGGATAACGTCAGTGGCAAAGCGTATAGATCGCTGGAAAAAATTTACTTTTAAGATTCTTTTTTTGCCTTTCTGGCTTCTATTATAGGTGAAAAATAGAAAAGAATTGATATCAATAAACAAAATAGTAGTCAACACCCTATATAGAAAGAAAAATGGAATATTTCAAGGAAAATTGCTTTCAATTTTAGTACTTTAATATATTGTGATTCTGTCGTATATGTTTATATATATTTATAGTAATTGTAATTCTTTTAATAAAAAGCGACATTTTTTCTTTGTTGATCCATATTACTTGTTTGGGTGTATTGTGAAAAGGACACAAATCCTTCACAGTATTTCATCAAGGAAAAATATTAATCACTTTGGTATTTAAAAATATAGCAATTCATTTTAAGACTAAAATTAGACAGAGACCCGCAATTTAATTTTTCATTTTGTGAAACAACTTCATTCGGAAGATGTGCATTGGTAATATTCTGCACTTAAATTTTCAATGCTTTAATTTTGGTAGCGTTTTTATAAGTATAAAGAAGCCTATTTTAGCAAGGAAACCAGTGCCGAAATAATTTAAATGGCTCCAAGCCATGTAGCGTAGAAAATATCTAGCAGCAGGTACTAAATTGCAGTGAAAAACAAAAAAGGAAAGGTAAAACAGAAGCGTTCTGAAAAAAATCACAAATGCATTTGAAAGAAGCTAAGTAATATTTGATTTTGTGCATTAAGTAAACTAAATGTTTTCACTCAGTTTGGAAGTTTGACGAATGCACTTTGAAGAAACAACAATTTATCTTAAAAAGATTCCATTAACAAGAAAAACTACTTATATGCCAAAGTCATTAATATTAAAATATTTCGCACTCCTCTCTAAAAACTTTTTCAGTTTTAAAATACCTTCAATGCTTTAGTACACATGCACTATAAAAGGAATATTGACACTGAATTATTTTAAAAATTCACATAAATTTACGGTTTGCCCCTTTAGGATGCAATAACATTTAAAACAATATTTATTAGATGTTATTTTTATAAAAAAAAATTGATGTAACATTGAACTTTTTTACGTTTCTCATCAAGAAATTTTATTATTTTTCAAATTTTTTTTCTCACATGCATATTTTTCGCGCTAATACACTATTCAGTATTTTTGTTTTGCCATTGGCTGACGATTGCATACAACCATGAGAAAAAAAATATGTTTCCTTCTCTGCACTAATATGTAATTCTCTGTTCCAACTAAGCAAATGTCGCTGAATTAGGCCTTGTTCAAATCTCTAATCGGGTGGATGATTCCCGAATTTCATTAGCTACGATCTTGTCAAGATTTGTACATTCCTTCATGTAAGAGGAGAAAAAAAATATTATTTTCATATTCTACAAGCATTAATATGCCTATATTTTGTACGTTATTAATTCTTGGTAAACTGAAAATCTCATGAATACCTTAACTCTTCTAAGAAGCTTAATTTCCTTCATTACCTTTCTAATAACTTTTTGTAGCTAATACCATTTTTCTTTTTACATTTTTAAGGTCACGTGAAGTTAAAAAAGAAATTTTCAATTCATCAAAATAGTAATTCAATTATTTCTTTCATTGTTTAATAAATTATAATTTGAAGGGAAAAAGAAAAGGGGAAAAAACTTACCTCAGAAAATAATTTTTGAGGACGATTTCTTTTCTGATATTTCACCAGAAATTAACAAATGGAATATTTGAATTAATAAAAGATTTAAAGGATGATGACATCTAATAAATTATATATTAAAATAAAAGTAATATTTTAATGATACAGAAAATCTGCATACAAAATCAAAACAATGAAAAAGGCTATTATACTAATTATAATATAACTTGCATATAAAAGAAAAAATGCCTAATTATAACTTTAAATCTGACGTGAATGAAATGGGCGATTGAATAATATTCATTTTATCACATTATGCAATTCACAGGTCTATATATTGCTTATATATTAATGGAATATATTATACCCATCAGTAGCTCCTAAAATTTCTTTAACATTAAATTATTAAATCCAACTAATATCAATTATAAGAATAACCAATTAATATTAATTCCAAGTATTAGTTGCTTGATTATTAATTGCTTTGTTAAATTATTATGATAAATATATCTATGATTTATTTAATATTATTTAACAATGTACGGAATTATCAATTTATAATGAATGCAAAATTCTAGGTATTACGTAGAAAAAAATACAATATTTAACATTATATATATATACATTTCTAATCCTTAGAAATTTAAATTAATGAATTCAAAACAGCTATATTTCAGCCTTTGATTTCAAATAAATTTTTGTTAAGTTCAATAAATGCTTTTAAGTTAGAAACTATGTGACGTCTCTCGCGTCTTTCTGATTAACATAACTCCTATGTTCTTTGACGTACGATTAATGGCAAAACCTTTTCCAACCCAATACCAAGAAGAAACGGATCAAATATGTAAATGAGATATACACTATAAAAGGATAGCGCGGCAAACATAGATATAGGAACTTGCGACAGCATAGCGTAGCAGGCTCAGAGATTGTAGTGTGGAATCATTCTGATCCAATAGCGTGACAAAAGCTTGAGTGTGGAATCTGGAGGATCAAGTCCACGGATCAAGAATCTTCTTATATAAAGTTATAGATTATATTCTCTCTAGGTCAAGGACCCAAAACTGGAAAGGTAATATTAGATATAAGTAATTAGATAACGGAATTGACTGGGATAGAGGATCTAATTGCGTGATCTGACTTAAATGCGATGATTTAATTTGGGCTCGACTCCTCCTAGTGTAAGTGTCAAATTAGAGACTTAAGTATTATAAGTTACTCTTAATAAAAGTTGTATTAAAATTATGTGTCTCATCATTTTGATAATCCCACACCTCTAGCTTACGCGGAACCGGTAGAACATGGTCATCACAGGATGGCTATGCTCAATGGCTGAACGTAGTTAATTCTGGGTTAAGGTAATGTAGGTGGAAATACAATTCTACCGCAATGTACTTTTCAGGGTCGGAGAAAATGTTGCAGGATTCATTGAGTGCATCGACAATAATATTCAGTTACTTGAAATCCCAAGTAATCTGTCATGTGTACCAAAAAGTCATCTCAGGGAAGGGGGCTCAAGATTGGTATTCGATATTTGGTTCGTTGTTGGTGCAAAATACAGCCACGGATTTTGCGCAGCTCAAAAACTGAATTAGCGAAGGCTTTCCCGCGATCAAAAAATAAAAGAACTACAGTCGGAGTTTATGCATCCCAACGGGGTGTTAGAAATCAGGGCGACTGATTTTGTATATAGATTATTAAAATAGAAGTTTAGCATTAGGAATGTCCCAACGAGACTTAGTGGATCATATTTTAGTTCGACTCGAACCACAGGTACAGGACTACGGTGGAGTTAAATCCACAAAATACGATACAACTTTTGAAGTCCTGGCTAAATTCGAAGAGATATTCTTGCAAATTACAAAGGGGTTATCAGAACCTAATGTAGAAAGACTAATTAAGTTGTATCTTCACTCATTTTCGCCTCCATTACAGCTCTGGAACAGATAGTTTTTTAACATACAATTTTTTAATAAACGGAATATGATATTGTTGCACCGGTTCATCAGGCAACTTCCCGACAACACTTCTCAAGTTTGATGTATGGAGGTGAACAGAATGTCCAAATGGGACATTGTTATCTTCAAACAGAGTCCGCCGATTCTTCCCTCATGCCTGAGGCAAAACAAGCGTCTCGCTGATTCTGAAAGCGGCTGTGTTGAGAAAAAATCTTCCCCTTCAACCCTCAGATAACGTTTGGGCACCACGATCTATAGGAAGGAAGCTCTTTAGAACATATCCATTGTTGGGTCCCCCTCGCACATGTGAATTATTTGAATGAAAAGGAATGCCATCTTGTTGTGCGAAAGATATGCCCTGTCGGGTGTCATCACGGTTAAGGTATCAAGATGATTTATAGGTCCTCCAGATGTACAAGTGATACGGTGACAGAGTTGGTTTCAGACGCGCCAGCTTATTGTCTCCCAGAACCAATGGAGATGGAACTTAAGTCAGGAGGGCTGTGTGCAGATTCTTTACGCTCGACAATCAGAGGTTATTGGAGGCATGAAAGGGGCCCACCCCGGGGATTCAAAGGGTCAGCTCGCAAATTGATGAGGTCCTTTTGGATCTCTTTCAATCTGCTACATTACCTGTATTACCTTCCGCATCAGTTTTTTTTCTTCTTTGAAGACACTCCACAGAGGTTGTGGGGGTTTGGGCAGCTGCACCTCAAGAAACTGCGATCACCTTTGAAAAGCGGAGTGCCGGAATCTGCGGAGCAACCGCTCGAGTGATCTTGGATCATACCAGCAAAAGGAGTTGCGCTGGCAGTCGCAGACAGGAGCCGGTAATTTCAAGGGCTCAAACCTTAAACAGGACTACAACTTTTCTACACTGAAATGCTGTGAAAAGTAACAATTTGCTAATGAATATAATGTTTTGTTTAATAAAACTCGAATAGAATGCCTTGTGGCAAAAAGCTGTGTGAGCACTCATGCTATCCAGTTAGGGAGTAATTTTAAAGGTTAACGATATCACAATACCTAAATGCGCTAAATAAATAATTTTATACAAGAACAAGGATAATATCAATCGTGCTTTACTTGTAAATCTACTGAGTCAAAAATAATTTAATATCTCCCTATCTCTCCATATACGCATTTATAATTATTTTAAATGAAATATTTACTTGTGCGCGTATTAATACTAATGCAATTTTATAGTTAAACATGTGCTGCATATTATAAAAATGTGAATTTAAAGTTATGAAAATTTTAAATACATTACACACATATTGAAAGATAATTTTATTTACAAAAGTATCACCTAATATACTAAGTATTTATGCATGGATACTAGCATACTAATACTTGGAGCAAATATTTTGAGAAACAGTAGTACATAACTTCTTGTTGCATTATTACACTCTTTATGATGTTTCGCTTACTACTGATCGTATAGTTAGTATTGGAATAATAATTTCTTCTTGGATAATTTTCTACGAAAATAATTTTGTCCAACTAACTACAGAAATTTCAAGAAAGTACCAACAATTTCTGAATTTAAATTTCTGCATTATAAAAGAGTTACATTTTTTTTATTATAATTAAATTAGTTTATTTTTTATATATTGTGTGCCTCCGTTAATTCATGTAATGGACTCTAAGTATCATTTTTGTTGGCCTCCTGAAACTTGTATGCAAATCTAGGTCTTCATGAATTTTTTAGTTCTTTGCTTAATTTGTAGAAAAAAATATATAAATAATACTTCTTTTACTTAATTTCATGTGAAGAAACCATGTTTGAGTGTGTTTATAAACCTACAGCTGGATATTAATATTATGTGTGTAGTAACTTCTTGCTTATTTCTATAAGACTACATTGTCCAAATCGAATGTTAAAATTATTATTTTTTAATTATTGGCGTTTAAATATAAAATATTTTTCAACACATATTTGCCATTTATAGAAGGATTAAGGAGATTTAGTTTGAGTGTGGGTTCTCTGTTAAGGATTATTTTTCATAATTTTAATAAGTCGATTATACTTAAAACTTTTCTCCTTATGTTATTCAGAAGCTTTTTTGATCTACTGAAGATCTTTAAAATTAATGCCTTATCTGAAATAAAATTTTCACAAAACTCTTTTGAGATATTTCGTCCATAAGCAGTCCTACATTGTAATGATTCAGAAATGAGATTGAATCTACATTTACCTTCTTATATTTCTTTTACTTTAAAAAGGAATATATTTGGAACTTAAAAACCACATGTCCTTGGAGCAGAAGTCTTCCTTCATTATTTCAGAATAGTCTTAAATATGTAATATAATTAGTACTATATATATATATCTAACCTATTATGTCGAAAGTTTCTGCTTTTGCAGGGGAAGGTAGGATCCGTAAAAGCATTGCTAACCCTAATTCGCTGGCCTAATTCAGCGACGGCTTTAGAAGAAAATCATAATAGAATACCAGTTTAGTCCAAAGACTTTTTTTGTATCTACATTTGTTGCGTCTGGTGAATTCCAATTTCTTCCTGCTTTAGCACTGTAGATTCTAGTACTTCTTCACTGTTATTTTATATTACTATATATATATATATATATATATATATATATATATATATATATATATATATATATAATATCATGTCATATGTTTATAATGAAGTGGATTTGGATTGATTACAACATAAGCAGAATTAGGTAGGTTTCTAAAAAATCATGAGGAATAACAATTCAATGAAATGACTACAAAAAATATCCACTAAAACAATTTACTAAAATAAAACTAAATGAATGCTGGCCTTGCTTTCGAACTGATATTTATTTTTATTAAAATACACACACAGACACACATGTAGGGGAAGAGGCACACAAATCGGGAAATTATTAACATATTTGTACGTACGAGAGTACGAATAAAAATAATTTGCTTAGTAAGAAAATTACAAATGTACTCAGATATTTAAACGATATTTTGTTCTATATTTTAAAATAATAAGATTTATGAAAATGAATAAGTTCCGCGAAAAAAGGATGCAAATTAAGTTCATTAATAAATCAAATTAATTAAAAAATCTTACAAATTAATGATGCCTATATAAAAAATTATGCGGAATAATATTTAGAATTGCAGTTTATATGTCCGGAGAAACATAATTCCAATTTTACAATAAAATATCCATAACTCTACCATATTTGAATTGCTCGACGTAAAGTCTGATTTATCTGGAATCAACAAGGAACTTGCATTTCATAGATAAAAGTGTTACAATATACATTTCATAACTTTATTCCATGAATCCTTTATTTCTTTCCTGTATCTCATGCCTTTAGATAGCATTATCTCGATGTGAAAATGAAACTTTTCGCATAGAACGTGACGGCACGGCGTGTGTAATTCCAGATAGCATTTTTTTCATGTTTAAAAGCTGCAGGAAACTAAATTCAAATCTGCAGATTCTACGCGTTCGTAAGCAATTCTCCTTTCCCCACAACTCTGATCCCGAATATTCTCACAGCGTTGTTTCAGGTCAGCAGTGTTCACCTAGAAATGAAAATTTATTGCCTGATATATTTACCGTGCGACGAGGTGATATATTTCCAGGATTATTTCGGATTCCTGAAACTTTCAGTGGTGTCCGAGATTGAGAACAGTGTTGACGCTTCTAAAGTCTCAGACTTTATCGATTTGGCTGTTGATTCAATTTACAATTCACTTTTGTGGAGGCGGTTTTCAAATCGACGAAATTGAAGAATTCGTTTCTATTTGAGGGTATTGTATAAAGTATTTCACATGTATCAGGCTTGTTGCGTATAACGATGTGAAATATAAATTGATATAACTTTTGGACGAAGCAGGCAATGTTATGGAGAGGGATAAATATCACTAAACCAAATACTATTTTCCCGTTACCTATCATTAGTAACAAAGTTAAATAATTTTTCAAAAATTCATGCATTATATGTGTATTAGGTATTTTAATACTTTCATAACACTCTCATTTAAAATGACAACATTTTCCTTATATATATATATATATATATATTAATTCTAGATATTAACTGAAATTCATTTTTTTCTGAACCGGTAAAATACGCATGGAAACCATAGCAAATATTAATGCATTGTTAATAAAATAAAGTATTAATAAAATGTATTCCTGTATTGAGGTACAACCATTTTAAAATTTGGAAAAAGTTTTTTTCCAGGTTTATTAATTGAAGTGATAGAGTTATGCTCAATTTTAATCTATAATAATAATTAAACCACGGTTTTTTTTAAAAAAATTAATCTGGAAGGTATTTGAGAAAAATATCTTGCCATTTTCAAAAATCTGCTTGTAACGTTAATTGAAATTACTGATAGATATGAAATATTACGAGCATATCATTAAATTTATTAAGTAATGTGTGTATAGGGGAAACAAATATTTAGTTCATTTAAGATATCCAATCCCTTAAAGTCATTAAGATTTCTGCACGAGTGATAAAATTTTGTTCTCATGCAATAAGCCCAATTTGTTTGGGAAGGTCTTTTTACTGTTAAAAAGTACTGTTCGGAAACTAAACACCGTTTTGGATAAACTAGCATAAAAAATCTTTCTTCAAAGCAAAATTGATCTTAACAAGAAAGAGCATGTTTGTATCTATTTTTCTACATAGTTACCACCATCGTTTAGACATTTGTCATATTAGGAAACCTACTTGTCTTCACCCGTGTTAAAGGTACCGCAAGTAAAGAGCCATTTCTGAAAAGTTCTTTATAGAAACTCATCACAAAACAATCTTATTGTGAATTGCTTCTTTTCACGAAATTTTTCATTTTTTATTTTAACCAAACCACAATTGGCAACAGAAAGCTGTCCATTCCATGCTTCGTCATGATCATTGGTGGTCCCATCATTGTCAAACCCACTTACTCACCATCCTTCATTATATTTTCATCATAAACCTCTACACGTTGACGATGCATTTCAACTGACTTAATATTCCTTGCGTTTAAAAAATGGAATTACAGAACACTTCACAGTCGGTGGGATCATCTTACATTTTTTTAACTCTCTCTAACACGCGCAAAAACAACACAAATAGAATGTATTGGCGTCACTGGAATGACAAACAAACTGAGGTACATGTGAGGAAGAACAAATCGGTTTTTAGTTACCGGACATGCCTCTTAGTTATAACTTGAAATTACAACATTAATATAACTTTTAACTTATTCAAGATCATGATCACATGAATATGATCACGTGTTTCTCTCTCTAGGGACTACGGTATCATATATGTGATTGCGCTTTCCCTCCTCTGAGGTCCATGATCCCACCAGTGTGATCTGAGTTTGGAACGTTTTTATGTGGTACACAAGGCACTAGATGGTGTTTGAAGTCCATTTTTTTCCTGAATAATGATACAGCTTTAAAGCTTATTATGTACTTTTCAGCTTCGAGTGTTTTTTAATTAAATCCTGCATATTTATGCATGTAAACAACGGCATATGTTTAGGGTTTATGATATATTGCGCTCTAGATTTCTGTTTATATTTTGACTAAGTTGGAAAAATATGAAAAGCTTATTAGTTTATTGAGTATCAGAAATTCATAATAATAATTTCATGATTTTGTTGTTGTTATTTCGTATTTATAACAATTTTCATACTCAAAGGCGTTTAAAAAGCAGATAAAAAAACAAACGCGATGACTCATTTTTAACGAAAAAGTTTCTTTGTTCTTACTGATTATTTTTTAATTCAGTATGAACAAACGATTCTTTTTCATTGCTATAGTAACCATAGTTACCATAAGCATAAGAACAGAAAACATAATTCAAGAAAGTTATAAGTAACAGGAGGAGAATAATTAAAAATGAAAAATGATGTATTAGCTATTAACTTAAAAGAGAGATTTGTATCAGTTCAAGCTGTATGTAGTTCATATGAAGAGAAATAGAATTTATCGCCGTTTTGCGATTTGGCGAATCAAGTATTTATAAGTTTACGTATTTTAGTTTAGTATTTATGACGAAAAGAATGAAAAGAAGTACTACATTTTTACTAAATTGCAGAAACATTTTCTTTCTGTAAAAGTCTGTAATTACTTTTATAAATAGCGGGACGTTTTATACTGTATATTCAGACACTATCAATGAGAGTAAAACGTAAATCTGAGCATATTTAATTGTATTACAGCAGTGCTTCTCAAACTTTCAATACTGGCGCCCCCCTTTTCAATCGCAATTTTTATCGCGCCACCCTTATACATTAATAAATTACTGAATGCAATAATAATGCACTCTGACGCTAAAGCTACAATACACACGATCTTAGTATAAAACCGTACAAATTAATAACATAGAGTAGTAGAATTTTGTATATGTTACTTTTAAGCAAAAAGTAAGTAATGGGATAATTATTATGTTATTTTCCTTTCTCTAAGGCACTGGGTGGAACATATTGCAAAATGCGGTGGCTGTAAAGACAAAATATAGATATCAGCTAAATATAGAAAGAACTTGAAGGGTCAGTACAAAAACTTTGAAAAGAGCTATGTACGGAACAGATTTGCATGGAGTCGCTAATACTTGTTAAACTTGTTCTTAATTCGAGTATTAATAAGATAAGTATTGAATTTTTTATATATATGTTACTCTTAAGTAATATGTATTTTTAAGTAAATTATATATATATATATATATATATATATATATATATATATATATATATATATATATATACTAAGTAATAGGTTAATTATGTTACTTTTCTTTCTCTAATTTTTAAATTGAAACAGATTGAGAAATAATATTTAATTAGGAATTTATTTCATTCAAGATCCATTTCTAAGTACAAATGTCATTCAAAAATAGCCTGTAAAACTTTTTCTTTGTTTTTATTGAAGGTCATTTGGGGTACACTTATGGCTTCATATTTTCTTTAAAGTTCTTAATGTAGCTATTGAAAATTTTCCTTTCTTTCTTTTTTATTGTTTTCCCAAATTTACTTTCCTAACATGTTTAAATTGCATTATTTACAAATGTTTCCTGTTTGATCAGTTTCTTTTTCCCTTTTCAGAAAATCACAGATCTCAATTTTTTTTATATTCTGCTATTTACATTTATAAACCATAACGTCGTACAACATCACAATTAAAACCACAAGTTATTCATAGGGAAAATGCAGCATGTTCAAGAAAATAATTTTGAAAAAAGTGGTCGTCCCGGGGGGGGCTAAAAAACCCAAAAATCCGGCGTAAACGCGCACTTTTAACACAAAAAATTACGTAGAAATAAAAGGGGTGCGCGTTATAGCCGTTTTAAAAATGATTTTAAAAAATAAAAAAAAAATTAAGCATAAAAAAAATTTAGGTTCTACAAAGAGCGGACTATTTTTATTTGAAAAGAAACGACATGCCAAATGAAATTAAAGGATTGATTCAAAAAAATATACTTTTTTAAAAAAAGGGGATAATACCTCAAATAAAGGGTTTTAAAACATACCAGCATTCCATACTACATTTCTATTTTTTTTCGTAAAATGGGGTGGCGTTATATGGCTAATATACTTAAAATTAAAAATGCAGCAAAAAGTAGGGGTAAAAGGTTATATCCGGGCGCGCTATATACGCCGGATTTTACGGACCTTAAGATTCAAAAAAACGTTTCCCATTAAAAAAAGGAGATATGTTATCAATTCATTTTACCCCATTAAGACTGTCATAAGAGGATTCTCTGCGGTCATTGGGAACAAATAAACAGTTTTCCCAAAAAACGATTTTGTATTATATTTTTTTGTACTCATAAAAAAAATCTTTGGGCAATTAACCTTCAAAGGTCAATATTTTATCCATGTATCATAAAAAATTTTTCACATTGTGAAAAAAAAAGCAACAGAATTTTATAATTTACAACTTCCCCAAAAAAAGGGGTGAGGTAACCACCAGTAAGTTTGAAAAGCAAAAGTAATATTTTAGATTAAAAAAAAACGTAATAAAAAAACTCTCATGGGATTCGCAAAGCAAAAAAAAATTTTTTTATTTAGTTAAGGATCAAAAATTGTAATGAGCGCAAAGTAGAATCTTTTTTTTTTTGATGACCTTTTTTCACCAGATGATATATATAAATCATATCAATGAAATCTGTATTTTTTTTTTTATATCAAAAATATTTTTTTTATTCCCGTAAATTAATTATTTTTTAACCTTTTTTTTTTCGATATGCCTCGCCCCCTTGAGTTTACGCGCCCCGGGAAAAATGTATTAAAGCCTTTAAATGAATTTTTAAATGAAATTAGGCTTAGCGGAGAAATTCGCCCGGTCCCGAGCGTGCGTATACATTCGGAATGTGCGGGCGTGGATAAACGCTTCTTTTTCTTTTCGCCGGTCCTGAAGTGGTTAAATAATGGTATTGTTCCTTTCTAATAAAACTTTTAATAAATAAGTAAAAATATCAGTTGTATCTAATATATCTGGGCATTGGTTTTAAAAAAGGAATTAAACTATTGATTTCGCTAATGTTAAAAACAATTGAAAAGCAATATATAATTATTATGATAACAAACTTCTCAAGAAAACTATCTTGAAAAATATTTCTATTATGCTTTTTAATATTTAAAATTCCGTCTGTAAATTGGTACCACATATTTACTAAATATGAGGAATTACGTGTTATTGTTTATTTTTTTCCGTCAAAAATAAACATATTTCATATTTTCTATTTAAAAAAAATATGCTTGCTTGATTTGGAACTGGATGAGAATAATAATTGGCAGCATTTTTTTTATTTATCCTTAACAATCACTTCAGGAATATCCAGTAGTGTAATATAAGACTAACCTAAATTTAAAAAAATAGATTTTTAGGAACTAAGAAAATATTACATTTCGAAGTAAATTAAAATTGAATTATTTTTTTACATGGAATTTTCATCAATTTTATTAAAAACGAGACAATAAGCTGAAAATACAATGCAACTGAGTTCTAAAAGTAAACCATGTGAAGATTCATTTCCATAAAAACAGGATATATGAAGGAAAGGTAATTAACGAAATATTAGAAATAATTTGCATTATTCTTAATCTTTATATTTTTCAGTCTACATATTAAATATTGCACACTTATATATTTTACATGTTCCATATCGCAAAAAAATATATCCATATATATTTACAGTAATATTATCTTCCAAATTATAAGTTGACACACAATATCTGAAATATTTTGTTCCTTTAATTTCTGCCATTATATACAAAAAATCAAAACCCATTAGCTAATTTCACTGTTGAATTATTATCTAAAAAATATATTTTTAAGTACTTGTAGCATTTAAAATTGTTACTCAAAAATTACATAGTTGCTTATTTTATTCATGTTAACGCATTTTCATCTATTAATTTGAACTTGAGGAGAAACTTAATCTTCTATTATTAATTTTAATCTTTAAATTCCCCATTTCCAATACTCAGTAATGTTTTCTTTCTTGGTAATTTTCTGCGCTGATTTTGAAATGATAGTAAAATGAGAGTCTTCTATTTTATTATTATTTTTAATATTATAGCATTTGACAAAATATTCAATGCGTTTTTATATTTCTTATAGTTAAGTTATTATTATTAATATATATATATATATATATATATAATATAAATTTTTATATATATATATATATATATATATATATATATATATAGAAACAATAGAAATTCTTATATTAGGAAACAATATTAAAATATTTAAGTAAAAATAAAGAGTTTAAAACGTAATGAATCTACATCATGGAAATTATCATGCAAGGCACTAAAAAGATTTTCATAATCTTTATTATGAAACATTTAACTAAAAGAACTGCACTTTAGAAAATGAAAACTCGCCTTTTGAAAGGGGCCTTTCTTATTGTCACTTAGTTCGTTACAAACACGCTGAGCGCTTTCATTACAATTTATCCTTAAAAAACGGTACGGACGTACTGCGTACGCATCCATCTGGATTCTGCCCTGTTACAAACTGTATCTTTTTCTAAAGTGGTTGTTACAATATATATATTCTTAAAAATTAATTTTTGATACCAATTTTTTTAAGTATCTAATTATTTGTTAATTATGATTTACTGTTTTACTTATTTGATTAGAGTTAAAATAACAACAACTGCACTAAATTATTTTTTCAGGTTAAAAAAAAAACCGCTTCCTCCAGTTCGTGCTTTTAAATAAAAAATCACCTTGGTGGAAGTGAAGAAAAACTCTACAGCTGGAGCAAGATCCGAACGGCAAAAAGCTCAACGCTGGTGTAAGGGTTAAAATTTTTACATTTTTTTTTTACATCTTTAAAGAAATAATTCAAATTGGTTCACAAATAATTGAAGCTGTAGAAAAATACTATATTGTATCTTATACATCAAGAGATAAGGATCTACGTCAATCCCAGAAGTTAATATGTAATATTGAAGTACGAGTGAGGTAATAAAATAGTTTCAAATAAAGAAGGTAATTATAAAATGTGACTGGTTTAGTACACGCTTTGTTTCCATCCGAAAAATATGTTTCTCTAGACTTGGTGGAAAATCAATATTTTGATATTGAATGAATGTTAGCTGTAATTAGAAATAAATCAATTAATCTCTATAAAATGCATCGATATTTATGTTTGAAGAACAATTTTATTCCCTTCAACCTTAAGAAGTAAAGATTGATTGAAATACATGCAGATTTAAAATGACATTACAAATTTTACCAAACATGTGTAACGAGATTTCTAGATAACAGGTATAATATTTTAAAGAACTATTAAGAAGGTATTTATACTTAACCTAAAAATTGAAAGTAACATAAAAATAGGTGCAATATTTTTTCAGTTTCCCCTTAATATTGCTTATAAAAAACTTATATTTTTTTAACTCTTGAAAAAATATAGACTTCATGTCATGAGAAATGTTTATATGCACCCAAATTCAATTAAATATGCTGAGTGCGCAGTGATAATATTGTTTAATAAATTGAACTTGAAAAAAGTCAGAATAATTAGATTGTTGATAGTTGATACAAAATTAAATATTTCAATATATAATGGGCTAAAAATGAATACGAAGAAGAATTAATGAATAGTAAGGCAATGTCACTGTTAACTGAACTCTCACTGAACTAATAGTAGGAATGAAAAACAAGTTTTTTCAATTCCTACTAATAGTTCACACTCTCCCTATATATATCTTGTTCAAATTTTCAATCGTTAATAAAATACTTTTTATTCATCCATTCAAGTTCAAATAGATTTTTGAAAACTTGTAGTGGATGACGTTTGATGTATATACAGTTGTTTTCTAATATTCATTAATAAATTAAAATAAATTAACTAATTTTAGTTTTTTTATGGGAGAAAAATCTTTTTTTCTATAAGGTATTTAGCAGGATATAAATTCAGGATAACGTCAGTGGCAAAGCGTATAGATCGCTGGAAAAAAATTTACTTTTAAGATTCTTTTGCCTTTCTGGCTTCTATTATAGGTGAAAAATAGAAAAGAGAATTGATATCAATAAACAAAAATAGTAGTCCAACACTCTATGTAGAAAGAAAAATGGAATATTTCAAGGAAAATTGCTTTCAATTTAGTACTTTAATATTGTGATTCTGTCGTATGTTTATATATATTTATATTAATTGTAATTCTTTAATAAAAACTGACATTTTTTCTTTGTTGATCCATATTACTTGTTTAGTGTATTATTGAAAGGACACAAATCCTTCACAGTATTTCATCAAAGGGAAAAATATTAATCACTTTGAGTATTTAAAATACTTGTAATTCATTTTAAGACTAAGGTAGACAGAGACACGAGTTTAATTTTTCATTTTTGTGAAACAACTTCATTTCGGAAGATGTGCATTGTTAATATTCTGCACTTAAATTTTCAATGCTTTAATTTTAGTGTGATTTGCATTATCGTATAAGCCTATTTTAACGAAACCAGTGCCAGAAATAATTTAAATGGCTCAAGCCATGTAGCGTGAGAAATATCCTAGCAGCAGAGTGCTAAATTTACGTAATTGAAAAACAAAAGAGAGAAAGGTAAAAACAGAAGCGTTCTGAAAAAAAAAATCACAAATGCATTTGAAAGAGAAGCTAAGTAATATTTGATTTTGTGCATTTAAGTAAACTAAATGTTTTCACTCAGTTTGGAAGTTTGACAAAAAGAATGCACTTTGAAGAAACAACAATTTATCTTAAAAAGAATTCCATTAACAAGAAAAACTACTTATATGCCAAAAGTCATTAATATTAAAATATTTCGCATACACTCTCCTAAAACTTTTTCAGTTTTAAATACCTTCAATGCTTTAATTACACATGCACTATAAAAAGGAATATTGACACTGAATTATTTTAAAATTCACATAAATTACAGTTTTGCCCTTTAAGGATGCAATAACATTTAAAACAATATTTATTAGATGTTATTTTTATAAAAAAAAAAATTGATGTAACATTGAACTTTTTTTTACGTTTCTCATCAGAGAAATTTATTATTTTTTTCAAATTTTTTCTCACATGCATATTTTTTTCGCGCTAATACACTATTCGTATTTTGTTTTCATAATTTATTTTGTTTCGATTGCATACAACCATGGGAGAAAAAAAAAATATGTTTCCTTCTCTGCACCTTGTATGTAATTCTGTTCCAACTAAGCAAATAAGCTGAATTAGGCCTTGTTCCAAATCTCTAATCGAATTGGATGATTCCCGAATTTCATTAGCTACGATCTTGTCAAGATTTGTACATTCCTTCATGTAAGAGGAGAAAAAAAATATTATTTTCATATTCTACAAGCATTATGCCTATATTTTGTACGTTGATAATTCTTGGTAAACTGAAAATCTCATGAATACCTTAACTCTTCTAAGAAGCTTAATTTCCTTCATTGCCTTTCTAATAACTTTTAATAGCTAATGCATTTTTCTTTTACATTTTTAAGGTCACGTGAAGTTAAAAAAGAAATTTTCGAATTCATCAAAATAGTAATTCAGTATTTCTTTCATTGTTTAATAAATTATAATTTGAAGGGAAAAAAAAAAAAGGGGGAAAAAACACCTCAGAAAATAATTTTTGAGGACGATTTCTTTGATATTTCTGAAATTAACAAATGGAATATTTGAATTAATAAAAAGATTTAAAGGATGACATCTAATAAATTATATATTAAAATAAAGTAATATTTTAATGATACAGAAAAATCTGCATACAAAATCAAAAACAATGAAAAGGCTATTATACTAATTATAATATAGCACGCATATAAAAAAATGCCTAATTATAACTTTAAATCTGACGTGAATGAGAAATGGGCGATTGAATAATATTCATTTTTATCACATTATGCAATTCACAGGTCTATATTTATATATTAATGGAATATATTATACCCATCATTAGCTCTAAAATTTCTTTAACATTAAATTATTAAATCCAACTAATATCCAATTATAAGAATAACCAATTAATATTAATTCCAAGTATTAGTTGCTTGATTATTAATTGCTTTGTTAGAATTATTATGATAAATATATCATAATTATTCAATATTATTTAACAATGTACGGAATTATCAATTTATAATGAATGCAAAATTCTAAGGTATTACGTAGAAAAAAAAATACAATATTTAACATTATATATATATACATTTCTAATCCTTAGAAATTTAAATTAATGAATTCAAAACAACTATATTTCAGCCTTTGATTTCAAATAAATTTTGTTAAGTTCAATAAATGCTTTAAGTTAGAAACTATGTGACGTCTCTCGCGTCTTTCTGATTAACATAACTCCTATGTTCTTTGACGGCCACGATTAATGGCAAAACCTTTCCAACCCAATACCAAGAAGAGAAACGGATCAAATATGTAAATGAGATATACTATAAAAGGATAGCGCGGCAAACATAGATATAGGAATAGCATAGATAGCATAGCGTAGCAGGCTCAGAGATTGTAGTGTGGAATCATTCTGATCAATAGCGTGACAAAGCTTAGTGTGGAATCTGGAGGATCAAGAATTAGCTACCTTGCGGATCAAGAATCTTCTTATATAAAGTTATAGATTATATTCTCTAGGTCAAGGGACCAAAACTGGAAAAGGTAATATTAGATATAAGTAATTAGATAACAGGATTATTTAGGATAGAGGATCTAATTGCGTGATCTGACTTAAATACGTGATTTAATTTGGGCTCGACTCTCACTCTAATTAATAAGTGTCAAATTAGAACTTAAGTATTATAAGTTACTCTTAATAAAAGTTGTATTAAGAATTATGTCTCATCATTTTGATAATCCCACACCTCTAGCTTACGCGGAACCGGTAAGACATGGTCATCACAGGATGGCTATGTCTCAATGGCGCCCGAACGTAGTTAATTCTGGGTTAGGTAATGTAGGTGGAAATACAATTCTACCTGAAATGTACTTTTCAGGGTCGGAGAATGTTGCAGAGTTCATTGAGTGCATCGACAATAATATTCAGTTACTTGAAATCCCAAGTAATCTGTCATGTGTTCCCAAAAAAGTCACCGGGGGAAGGGCTCAAGATTGGTTTTCGATTTTTGGGTTGTTGTTGGTGCAAAATAAGAGGATTTTGGCAGCTCAAAAATGAATTAGCGGGCTTTTTCCCCCGATCAAAAAAAAAAAAGAACTCAGTCGGAGTTTTTTGCATCCCAAGGGGGTAGAAATCAGGGGGACTGATTTTGTATATAGATTATTAAAAAAAAAGAAGTTTAGCATTAGGGAAAGTCCCCGAGACTTAGTGGGTCATATTTTAGTTCGACTCGAACCACAGGTACAGGACTACGGAAATTAAAATCCAAAATCGATACAACTTTTAAAATCCTGGCTAAATTCGAAAGAGATATTCTTGCAAATTACAAAGGGGTTACGAACCTAATGTAGAAAGACGAGGTCAAAAAGCGCATAGGATGCCTAATTTTGAAGCTAATGGTAGAAACTGGAGGAATTGGGAAATAGGGTAACCAAATAACAGAAATGAGTTTTACGAGAATAGCCGTCAAAATAATAGAGGGTTCGGGGGGGAATAGATTTAATAATAAATCAAAAATTCAGCAACAGGGTTTCCATTTCGAAATGAGCGAAATGATAATTTTTAAAAAGGGGGGCCGTAGAAATAAAGGGGTTTAGTGTAAATTTTAATCGAGGGGGTAGGACGCAAAGGGGGCGATTAAATATTTAAAGGTTAATGATCAACCTCAAAGGTGTCGACAAGAGAAAAATTAGACTTTTCCAATATGTATAGCACCTGTAGAACTTCCACACGTACCTATATTAAAATAACACATTTTTTAAAACCTATGGGACAGGGAGCAGATAAATCTTTTATATGGGAAAATATATAAAAAATTTTTTTTTCTATAAACAAATAAAAAACCCGGACCCAGGTAATAAAGCACAGGGTGCGAAATCCCAAAAACAGGGGATTGGGGTTTGAAAATTAAGATCAGACAATTCAAAAGAAATTGGTCATTTCATGTGTTGAAAGATTTAGAATACCCATGTTTTTGGGTATAGATTTCATAAGTGCGTCAAGAAAGTATTGATTTTTTAAACAAAATCGTTGAAAATTCAAGTTCTCAAAAAAAACGTGGTTGGCCCAATTTAAAAAGGAAAAAATTAGAAGATTTATCTAAAAAAAAACTGGAAAAAAAGATGAAAAAAAAGCAGGGAGAATCAACTGAAGTTCCCTTTTGAAAAAAATAAATCTAAGGCCACGACGGAGAACAGAAGAACCACAACCAGCCAAGAACACAATTGGGAAGGAAAGGAAAGGAAGACAAGGAGATTACAAGCCTTACAACAAGAAATTCCAGAACAAACAAGGAATGAAGAGTGATGACACCTCATCGTTGAATGTGAACGTGGGAGACCGAATATAAAAATCAGGTTGTATTGTTTCATTTTTTTATGATCTTCCAACAAGTGGTCGGAAGAATTATTGCAAAGAAGGAAGTCTCGGGCGGTGCTTAAAAGTTATAAGCCAAGTCAAACACTACAATGAGTGTTCTTTTAAATTTTTGGGAACTTTTGACTTGTTAAAAAATTTTTTCTGAAGAAAAACATTTGTATTCACACATTTGTTTACTTCGATGTATGACTTCGTGAGATGCGAAAATTCCTTTGGTTATTTGTTATAATGGTTTATTGAAAAATGTTTTGTAATTGTATAATATGTGTATATATTATTTTGTTGTATTGTTACGTATTATGAGGCATCTGGTTCGGAAACCGGCGTAGTCAAGGCACTAACAATAATAATAACGGGCTGCGGGCTCATTGGGAGTTTTTGTTGAAACCAGATGTAGGGATGGAGATAAAAATTTATTGTGATATATAAATAATTTATGTAAAATTGATTAATATTATGGAAATAGATAATCAAATAGTTTTCATTTCAGGGAGACTGACCCTGAAAATCTTGAACTTCAAAGTGTTTCCAGGCTGTTAAGAAAGGGAGCAGAAGTAATAGCTCCATATGAAGTGTTAGTGGGTCTGCGCACCCAGAATGGTAGTTTTAAGTGTATAAATATTTTAAGTAACGAATTGTAAAGTGGAGGGGCACAAATTAAACAGTAATTATTAATGTTGGCCTAGTTATTGGAGTAAATTTATTGTCACGAGTTTAAAATTAAATTGAATATTAAAATTCTAAGATGAGTAATGAAAATTAAAAATCAAGATAAATTTTGGAAATTATAAAAGTTAAAATTTAAGATTAAAATTAATGAAAAAATTAAAGTCAAGATAAATATTGGGAAAATTTTAAAAAATTAAAATTTAAGATTAAAATTTCAATGAAAATTAAAGTCAAGATAGATATTGGAAATTATAAAAAGTTAAAATGAAGATTTAAGATTAAAATTTAAATAAAACTCAGAAAGCGAAGAAATTTAGAAATAGAGATTTAGACCGTAATTTATTAAGGGCTTTAGAACCCTTAAGTAAATCACGTTTTTCTTCTTGGAGGGGGTTTTGACGTTCTCGCGTCTTTCTGATTAACATAACTCCTATGTTCTTTGACGGCCACGATTAATGGCAAACCTTTCCAACCCAATACCAAGAAGAAACGGATCGAATATGTAAATGAGATATACTATAAGGATAGCGCGGCAAACATAGATATAGGAATAGCATAGATAGCATAGCGTAGCAGGCTCAGAGATTGTAGTGTGGAATCATTCTGATCAATAGCGTACAAAGCTTGGGGTGGAATCTGGAGGATCAAGAATTAGGGTACCTTGCGGATCAAGAATCTTCTTATATAAAGTTATAGGATTATATTCTCTAGGTCAGGGACCAAAACTGGAAAAGGTAATATTAGATATAAGTAATTTGATAACAGGATTATTTAGGGTAGAGGATCTAATTGCGTGATCTGGGCTTAAATACGTGATTTAATTTGGGCTCGACTCTCACTCTAATTAATAAGTGTCAAATTAGAACTTAAGTATTATAAGTTACTCTTAATAAAAAGTTGTATTAAAATTATGTCTCATCATTTTGATAATCCCACACCCTAGCTTACGCGGAACGGAAGACATGGTATACGGATGGCAATGTCTCAACTAAAAGGAGAGAAAAATGTATTAAAATAACGTTTTTTCTCATTTCTTTGATTAAGCACTACATTTATAAGCGAAATATCTCAATGACATATAGAACTTAATTACTAACACATGTAACATAGTTTAAATAATATTTTATCAGAATCACTATTAAATAAATTTTCCTCAGTGGCGCGACGCCTCATGTGGGGGGCCACGGCCCAACTAGATAAGCTACCTTGGGCCCTGAGGTGTAGGGTCAATGTTTGGTCAGGTGGTCAGTCTGACGAGAAAACCCCCAGTGTTCAGTTCCCAAGCAAGCTTGGTACTCATTTTATCGACCCAAATGAAGTGAAGAAAAGCTGAGTAAACTTTGCCCAGCCCGAGGTTTGAACATCGGACCTGTGGTGCGGAAGTGCGATGCACTAACCACTCAGACACTGGGCTTCCATCACTATTAAATAAAAAGCAAAAGAGCTTTTGGTTTTCTTAATAGCTTTTGTTTTATTTTACTATTCGAATAGAAATCCTTAAATTATGCAGTATAGAAAAATATATAAGGATTTCATTAGAAAGGAAACTTTGTTAAAAAAGTTTGTTAGTGGAAAAATTCTATATTTTGTTACCAATGGTATCGAGGTCATGGGTAGCCTATTGGTTAGGGCATCGGACACGAGACTGGGGCCTGGGGTTCGATGCTCGATGACATCAAATACCCTCCGAGTACACACGGAGTCCGTGCTCGTTAAATTAGTGTGTCCAAAAGTCTTGTGGGTGGTCACTGCAGAAACCTTTGGTGAAGTGTGCTGGAGAATATTCCAGTTCCATGCCTAAATTGTGGAGGTGGAGATAGGTGGTGCATCCATCTATTGTGTAGAAGTCCAACCTGTCTCAGGCTCTGGCAACTTGCATTGCTTATCTTCGAGAAGGACACAACAACAACAACAATGATATCGTTTAAAACAAGTACACAGTGAAAAAAAAAGTGGCAGTACTTGGTAGACAAAAAAATATACCATTGTAAACTCCCATTTACACACTACAAACTGAATTTAATGTACCGTAAAATCCGGCGTACAACGCGCACCCCCTTTTTTACGAAGAAATCTAAAATGTATGTGTGCAATGCTTTTATGCTTTGAAATCATTTATTCTAGGTATTATTCCAAGATTTTGAAAAAAAAAATACTTCTAGAAATACAGCCCTTTAAGTTAAAAAGGTATGTAATTTCTTTAAAATAAACATTTCGATAAATGCCGAAGTCTAACTTTTTTATATGTTCATCTTCTTTTTATTTTTTTAGGCTCTCATTTTTATACCAGGCGTATAACTTGCACCCTTAAATTTTGATCGTATTTTTTGCTTTAAAAGTGCGCGTTATACACCGCATTTTACGGTAGTTAAACTCCAATTTTGTAGAGAATAATACGTTCAAATCATCGTAAACTTTAAATGTTATGATTATGCAATTAAATCTGAAAATCATGGGTTTAAATTTATTTCCATATCTAGAAAGTCTTAGATGTATCATTAATTTAACGCGTGGATAAATAAACAGCTTAAACATTAAGATAATTTATTATGCTACTAACCATTTTCATTACTATGATTTTATTTTAATGTAGCTTACATCAGCACATGTGTATGTATACCAAGCATAAAATAAACACCCAATTTATTTCATATTCCCCGTTTGCAAACAACACACGTTCTAAAAGTAGACAAGAGAACACAAATTCAATTCACAACCGGTAAAATTACCGAATACATTTATCCTCCCTTCCTTTTAAAGCTTAATTGATACAATGTATTTTGACTGAATGCCAGTGTGTTATTCTAGACGGACGTGCCTGTCAGTCTACTGTGATAAGAAAATTAATTGGTAGAACTCTGTTTTAAATCTCCAAATCACGTCCTTTCAAGAGAACTCCCGACACTACAATTCAAGGGAACAAGTGAGGAAACCAATTTGAACATATTTTCGCCATTGTCTGCATGAGTGAAAAGCCCTCGACTGCCAAAGGGTTTCGGATTTCGGGAAACTTTCTGGAAAGTCTGGTCTCAAAAAGATGGATGATCTGTTGTAGATCCTAACGACATGACCTCTAGTTATTCTTCCCTGACTCGGTGTGACTTAAGATGGTGGCAGCCTGCCAGGAAAGTTATCTGTACTCCACCGCGATGTGGGATACGCGAGAAGGAATGTATAATTCAGTTGAATAACTTTAAAATTTCCTAATTCAGTGTGAATCATTTGTTTCGGATTATTCTTTAACCCTTTGATGTCTTCGTAAAATGAGAGCCATATCCAAATCTTGTAATTTTCTTTGCGCACTTGCATATATGTTGTAAAACATAAGTATCCAAATTTATGTTTATATGTGAAATATGAAACATAGAAGATTTCGTATATTTATTTATTTTTTTAAAATTGCTGTTATTAGTATCTGAAAAACTTAACTACTTATTTTTAGAAATATTTCGATCAAACAGAAACACATCTTTATTTTATAAAAATGTTAGAACAGAAACACTATTAAAATTTATGATATATCTTTACTGGAGTGTTTCTCAAACTTTCAATATTTGTGATCCAATATTAAACTATAATATTCATCACGCCGCCCCCCCTTCCATACAAATAACAATGTATTGAATTCAATAATACTATAGATTGACACTAAAGCTTCAATGCAACTTTTTTAAATGCCATTGGCGTATATTAACGTCTCGCTCAGCCAAAGTATCAATTGTCCCCGACGTATATTTACGTCTTTCTGAAGAACGATCTTTTCTAAGCACTTCTATGTACAAAATTATTCGGAAAGATTTGGAATGCAATAAAATGACTTGAAAGTGTTTGCGAAATATTTACTTATTTCAGAGAATCTTCTCATTTATTCCTTTCATTTCTTTTCTCCTCCCCCACAATACATCACATACGGTAGCCTACGTCGAAAACAGTGCATTGGGGAGCGAATCACGTAGCTCTCAATCAGCAGTTAAGGGATTAATTATAAACCATACAAATGATCAAGTGATAATTTTTGCATGTAATTTTATATATGACAAGCCTTTGTGTGGGGTCACTGGTAATTATTAAACTTGTTCTTAACTTAGTTGTTAACCCTTAACTTGTTAACCCTTCAACTACCGCATTATGATTTACTGCATTTTTTATCATGCAATATTTTTTTTGAATCAGTACATTGAAAATTAAGGGAGACACATAAACAAAATACTCAACTTTGGGAAATTTAGAGCTACTTAAGTAATTGTAGATATTCAAAACTGTAAAATTAATTATGTACACTGTTAGCTTGAAATAAATAGTCAAATCGTTTTCTAAGGTCTTCATTAACATATAAAAACAAAAAAAAAACAACAACAATAACAAAAGACACCTTTTGACATGAACAATTATTTTGGATCAAAATGATAATCATCGCAATGCGCTGAAAACGCAATTTCTGCGGTAAAACTATTCGCCTTTTCTTCTAAAATACTCGCCACAGAACCCGTGATGTCATGTATCTTAAAAGAGTGCTGATAAGTATCGGCAGAGTATTCGTAAAAATGGATATTTTATGTAATTCTAAAGTGAGTGGTATTTATAAGTACCGTCGGCAGATTAAGGGTCAAATTAATTATAAGATACATTGTGCAGTACTGATATATTTATAAGCGTTTAATATCAAAGGAAATGTTAATTTATTTTTTATTATATCAGAATGTGTTTTGTTAGTTTACTTTCAGTAAGTTAATAGTTTTTTAAAAGTAATACTTTTGTGCTTTACAATTTTTCAATATGCTGGTGCCCTCCTGATAGAGTTATCACGCTTCCATAGGGAACCGTGACCCACAGTTTGAGAAAAGCTGCCTTAATGAGCTTGATTTTTATAAGTAAAATATCTTAGTTTTAGTAAGAAAGTTTGAAGTATATAAATATAATATAAATGCTTAATTAAGTTCACGGTAGCCAGTGTTGATAACATGGAACCACATGTTCAATACTTGAATTAGATAAAATGGGTTGTATTGAGAAAATGGATATATTTTAAATCTCTGCAGCCACAAATATGAAAATCTGGAAATCAACTCATGTTCTTGTCATGTGGTTGGTATTTATTTCCCAATTATATTGCTTATGGTTCTTGTGCTCGTCAGGAATAGGTGGTATGTCAATATTTAATGAAGACACACAAAAAAAATCTTATGGTGTTGATTGATCGTTTATTACGTAAAGAAGCTTTTTAATCCTTTACGCAGCGCAATTTTAGAAACATAAGAGGCCTCATGTGTCCCATGTTATTTCTTTTTAAACTGCACAAAGAAGGTTTATTTATTTTTTTTAACAAAGGACGGGTATATTGAAACTTGTTAACACACGCGAAAGCATTTACATTATTTTTTTTTTGCCAATTTTCCTAACCATTTTATGCAAGTGGGACTAAAAATAAGCTTTACATGGTGGTGACTTATAAAAATATTCACCATGTTTTTTTAAGCAGAAAACGTTAAAACACTTTTATAAACCCCGTGTCTCAAAGAGATAAAAACAATATATCAAAAAACAAATGAGTAAACTATTTTAAAATGTTCATATGTAATAAATATAATCATACACTATAAGTTATCATAAATTTTATACAATCAAAGTTGTATAGTTATCAAAATGATTTTTGAAAAAAAAATATTTTCAAATATCTATTTATATTCAGCTACAATAATTTACTTTTAATAATTAGGAAAAAACCGATAATTTTTAGTGCAAATAAATTCTAAGAATATTCCTCTAATTTAGAGCTTAGGCTTATGTAGTTTACAACATTCTTTTTTTATAATATATATTTTTATATCATGTATTTTATAATATCACTCAGTAATCAAGTTTTATTTTTTCTAACGAGCTGCGCATATAGGCAACTAAGCAGAACAAGGTAAGTCCATAAACGTGAGAGCCATTTCATGGTTGCACCATCTATTGGTGGTTCTCACTAGCACATTTTGACGCTTGAATTAGTTTTAATTCAAGCTCTCGTTGGATGTTTATATTATCAAGAGTACTAAGGTCAAATTGATTCCCAAGGGATGTTTTACATACCACATAACATAATCATATGACATGCGTGCCTGTGATTTTTGCATCCAGAAAATCATTCGATTGGACCTGGCATCGAAATCACAACCCCTTAGGTATCAATTGCCTCTAACCCACTTACCGACAGAAGAATCCTTTCTAATATAAACATGAAACTTTGTGTGGATGTTTGGTACTCTTTCACGCAAAAACAACTGAATGGATTTTGATGAAACTTTACAATAATATAGGTTATACATCATAATAAGACATAGACTATAAATTATAAAGATATTGTGTGAAGTGCCCAAAATATAATGATAATTGTCAAGAAAATAGGGAAGATTTCTGCCAACTGCAAAAAAGCCCTCGACAGCATATATCTATATTTTATGTATGAAGCAAAACTTTGCATTTTGTTTTGTCTGCGTCAGGAACTGCGAAAGCTTGAACAGGTGGAGTGTGTGGCTGATTACAATTTTAACATAAAATAAATACAACAAAAAGCAATATTAATGTATTACATTTACAGATATAAATTATTTATACTATTTTAGGCGTTCATTACACAAAATTTGTAACAGTGCACTACTTTTGCTGAGCAGAGATTATCTTAGGAAGGTTTTTTCAAAAATCGACCCACAAGAGAGTTACGGGGAGTTATAGATAAAAAAAAAATCCTTTTTATCAGCTATTAGATCTACAAACTTACAATTTAAGAAACATGATTTTATTTTTGTTCAGGTGAGATGTGCAAAAGTTTTTTTGTTTTAATTTGCAATTCACGTAAAATTAAACTTCTTTTCCCTTCAATCTGTATTGTTTAATTATTTACCATTAAGAAAGTTCAGCTGCATACATATTGAGATCATTTTAAGCAATTTCTCTTAATTTCAAACTACAGAAAAGGGTTTGGGTGAAATGTTTTATTTTTAATGAACGAATAAATAAATATTGATACTATTTAAAAAATTATAATAATTAAAAATTATTTTTAAAAATAATGTTAAAGAATATCTGATCTAGAATAATAGACTTAAAATACTTTAACTGTTTTCATTTTTTGACAACCTTACATCTAAAATTTAAACGATAAAATAGTAAGAGCAACAAAATATTACAATGTCAGTATATCATACAGAGATGGTGAGTATTTGAAAAGCATATGAAAGAAAATATTTATGATTAAAATAAATGACATATATTTCCTGGAATTTATTTCAAGAATTAAATTAGCCAATATTGCCCTTAAAATCCATATCCAAATCTTCCAAGGAATACATTGACCATTAATACAAATTTAGTTTATGAAGACTTAAACAAATACAAAAGTAAATAAATTGGTAAAAGTGTAATTTTATGTAAAATAATCTAAAATCAAGGTATGAAAAATCAGTATGAATTTTAGGAATTAAGGAAATATGAGAGAATTTAAATTCTGTTTGATTTAACAGAATTTTTACTCATATTGAAATAGTATTTATTAATACGTGGGTACCAAGTAAAAGCTAAGGGAATGAAAATGGTAACGGTGTTTTCTAAGGTTTGAATATAATGTTTACATCCATAAATATTTAGCTTAGTTTATTTTTTTTTATGGTAATTAAATTGAGTGAAGCAACTCCCTGAAAATTTCCATTTTAATTAGCGTTTGAACAGTTACAGTTTCGTAAAATGTATCGTCACGATGTAGCGGATTACTAATAAAATTATTTTAATTTTTAATTACTAATTTCGAATTAGCTAAGGCTATTTTCGCCATATTGCCAAGAGCGTGAACTTAACACGGAGCAAATTTTCGGACAGAAAAAATGCCTCAACGTTTATAAAAATTTGTGATATTTTAACTCATACATTTGTTTATAAGGTAATGCTTTTACAATTTCAATATATTTAATAAATAATTAGTTTTTCCTTTTAACATGTAAAGGGATAGCTCATTTAATATTTCGGTATAGGAGAAAAAATGCGAAAAGCATTATATAAAAGAAAAATATATTTCAACTCGTATAAAAATGAGTAGTATGATAAAATAAGTGATTTTCTACAGGATAGAATATAATAATAATATCTGAGTACTTTTATATCTTAAAAAAGTATTACGAATTTGAGTCTACTATTCTTTAACATTAGCCGAAAACAGCCTTAAGCGTTAGGAACATTAAAAGGTTGAATAACCAATGGAGAAAGGAAGATTTTATTAGTAACTAAACCGAAAAATAAGAAATTAATAAAATTACTTTTTGTATAATTATATATAGTTTATATATTATTTCTTTAGTTTGATCTTCAGGGGGGTTCATCCATGTGTTATGGGATTAAAAAGAAATTAAAAAAAAAATTCTTATATATAATTTGCTTCTTAACATGTCTAGAATACGGTGGTAAATGATTATTTTAAAATTCGAAGTCGTTATAAAGAAGCAGGTGTTAGAGGAGCAGCTGTTCGTAGCGCTAAGTCAAGATTGTCATTGTTTTAATCGGACTTGAAACTTTAAACGCATTAATCTCAAAACTGTGTTTTTCAAACTTACTTCCTTCAATATTAAGAACAGTTTGAACAAATGGGTAGACTCAGCACAAATATACGCACCAAATGAACTACAATCATTTCAAAATTCAAAATATTTCTATTCTTTATAACAAAAGCATAAAAACCCCCCCATGAAATTTGAAACTTTTTTATCAGAGGCCAACCAATCTTCCAATTTTTGATATTAACAATGATTTGAACAATTAAATATAATTCATTTGGTATATCTAAACTTATAGATTAAAACGCTGTTAATTTTTTCATTTTATTTTAGTTAAGCCAATCAGCCAGAATCGTGGAGGAGTGAGCGTCCATTTTTTCGGTGTGTTCAGAGCGTTATAACTCACGCTCTATTCGAAATGTTTGGCTAAACATATATATACATACTTTTAAGATACATATCAATAAATGATAAAAAAATGTAAAGTTCTATCATTTTACTGGTCGAGAAAAAAAAATTCCTAATAATGTTTCAAAAACAGGCCGTCGCATGAGTGAACCCCCTTAAAAAATGTAACTTTTTGTATAATTTTATGTATTTTATGTATTATTTCAGGTTTGATCTTTATTTACATCGCCCTCGAAACAACACGAAAATATTTAGAATGTAATGTAGCCGGTTTTTTCCCCCTAATTACTAAGAGGACACGCCGATGGACTTGATGAAATTCCATTCGTTTTCCGAATTCAAAAGGTTTTCGGCAAAGGGTTCGGGAAATTTGCCCTTTTTTACCCATGCCTGTCCGAAAGTTAAAAGAGACACCGGTGCAATGTGCTTTCGTTTTCTAACAAACCGGAGACGATATAGTGCGTATAATATGTAAGAACTTATACTTATAATATGAGCCCAGACAGATTCCCGCCATAAGCGGCCGGCGGAGAGAGATCAAAGGGATCAAGCGGTGAGTGATCGTGAAAAATGACAGGTTTATAAGGCGAGAGCGATGGAGTGCGATCAGAATTAGACTGGTTTGATTTTTATTTGATTGGGTATTAACGTGAAGTTTAGCTACACGAGGGCTTTTTGGGGCGGACTACGTAATTTTTTAACCATGGGCAATGACGTGGAGACACCCGAGCTGGGCAACCCCCCTCCCAACTACCACACACCACCAACGGGGGGACGTTTTGCCTCGACAGATTTAACGGGATCGCTGCCCTCCAAGGGGGTCTTTGGGTATTGGTCTCGAACTCGTGAAAAGGGCGGGTTCATGGTCCGATACCTATACCACCGGCTACCCGCGGCCAGAATTTGACTGGGGAGAAAACCCATTGGGGGCATCTTTTTAGTATAGACTTGGATACCCCAACCATACCCTCAGTCCGCGGTTTTTAAAGGGGGACTTCGAACCGTGGATATTTCGCAAATGTAAAAAGCACGGGGATATAGAACCAGCGACACACAAACCCCGGTGTCGAATTACCGGGGAGAACTGATAACTGTGGACCCCTTTTTACACACCCTATGCATAGGACTTTTCTATAAGGATCATTTTATTTCCTTATTTTATGTGAGCGATAGAGAACCCTGCAGCGAAAGAGAAACTTTATCTGCGGACTCATTTTCCAGTAAATTATAATGAAACATTTTTCTTTAATAAATTTCCATAGTGTATAATAAATAGTTAGCCAAGATCTGTTTGCAGTCATTACAAGAAGCATACTTCGTACATTTTGTAGTACGGTCAAGTGGTGAGGTTGCCCCCTGAGCTGACCTACTCCTTTATAAGCTTCCATATCGAACCTGATGTAGGACTTTTATCCTCGACAGATTTAGCTTCCATTAGACCGTCTACACGACGAATATTTAGAGGCACAAGGGCTCGAACCCGAAACTTCGCAACTAGGAACACTCAGTGATATACCACACCTACAGGTTTTTATTTAAAAATCTTCCACGAATGCTAATAAACTAATTATAGTATATATGTAATTTCGTTTAAATGTATATATATATATATATATATATATATATTATAGATTTTGAAGAAAACTATAATATTCTACCCCTAAAGGCATGTTTTAAATCTTTCTGAGAATCGTCAATATTTATTTAATGTTAGTTCTGTTTAGTCATATTTATATTTAGTTCAATATCATTGTATGATATTCAGAATTTTAATTTCTGAGTAGAAATTTATAGAACTAAGAACTATTTAAAAAATGTGTTACATCCCTTTTTACAAATCTTTCATCTATATTGAAACTTAAAATAGACATATTCTTGTTAATTCATCAACAAATATTTACATTAATGGCAGTTTTAAGTAACTTCAAATCAGATTTTATACATCATATTTAACGAATATTATTTCTTCTAATAATTACAATTATTTCTTTGTTTTCAGGTTTATTAATACTTCTCTGACTATTTTAAATGTTCCTATTAATGAAAAAAAAAATAATTTGAAATTATTTCATTTTTAAATGCATTTATTATTACTGGTGGGAACTTTTCTAGAGTCGTTTCCTGTTCTTCCCATTTTTTTTTTCTGACATTGTAATAAAGTTTTAAATCTTATTCAACATTATTTAAATACGATTCGTATAACTTGTTTTCATTATAAACATTTAAATTGTTAAAGCCATAAATTGATAAAAAATAAAGGCAAAAAGGATGCACATGTTCTTTAACATTATAAAGACTGAAACTTAGTATATATTCCTATAATACCCAAAAGCAGTTAAAATGACTGCATTGTAAAATAACAATTAATGTGCAAGGAAATTTTTTTTAAATTAATTTTTAACATTTTTTATATATTTTTAGTCATATAACAAGTTTGTTAATAAATTTTAACAATAAAAAAAGTTTACTTCACATGGAAAAAAAATATATATTTTAAAAAATTCTAGGAAATTGTGGCATTATATACATAATTGTTTTTCTAATTGAAACTAAAAATCTGTCAAAATTACTCCTTTGGGCAATCTAGTGTTAATAACATATTAGTCCAGTTTAGAATAAAAGCAGAACAAAATTAACTGGCAAAACATGTGGGTGAGATGGTAACTGTGTTATGTCCAATACAAACATAACTTTACACAAGTGTAAATTTAAGGGAAACAAGTAAATTTTTTCTCATTATATTGTACATAATGAAACTTGGAATTTCATAATATGTTCCATTTTTGAGGTATTTAAAAACAAATATGGTAGCAAAATGTATTCAAACGGAATATATAACACAGGTAAAAAGAATACTCAAAATACAATACGCTCAGTGATCCATTTTCCTGTTTCTCCGATAGAAAACATCCCGTATTTTGATATCGTTTCGACAGTTTTCAGGAATTTTGTTACATCCCGCACTTGGTGAGAAAAATGTATCCTATTTGACGCCAAAAGCGTCGAGACACTTCAAGCGAAGAGAATTCATGGCTCAACATCACACGCTTCCAGGGAAGATTTAATGGAAAAATATCTCCCTTCTTTGAAGAGGTGTTCTGGAGATCCTAGATAAACAAAACTGGACAATGTGTTGCGGAAATGGAAAGCAGACGACATCTTTAACACTCTTCCATATAACTTATGATATAATATTAGTCTAAACTCCAAAAAAGTGTTTGAAAATGTTGTTCTTCCTTCGTTTTGGAAAGGAAAAATGTAAAATGCTACCACAGTGTTTATATATATATATATATACTTTTCATAGAATAATATAACGAGTAAATGACACCTATTTTTCTTTTCATCAAATAAAAAGTATTCACGATAGTAGCGATCTTGAAAATGACAATCTTTAGCACGTCGACGTGTGTTTTAACCTGAATTCTTCTAATTCATCCATCACGTAATGATTTTGATATGTAGTGAATGCGCTGTCTGCAGATCCTAACTCCTTAGATTTCTGGTATGCATTATTAAAACAATGAGTAAATCTACTAAAAATATTGTCTTCTCTTATATTTTTATTTCATAATTATACGGGGGTTGCGGTAGCCCAGTAGTCAAGGTATCGGAATGTGGCTGTCTTGTCACGAGCTCGAGTCCAGTACCACTAAAGACGAGCCATATAGGGGAGTGATGTACGTTAAATCAGTCGAGAGCTCAAACATCCTCCCGATGGTGTAGTATGATAGTTAGGATAGGGGTGATAGCTCCAGTGTCGTCCTCGTCACTTGACCATGGTTCAAATTTACGAGGTCCGTCGCCAAAAGCCGTCTTGTAGCTGATCAGTGCGACGATAATATTCACTCATTCATAATTATACATTGAAAGCGCTTACCGTACTTGAAAATCCTTTATATAATTTTGACTGGCTTTAAATTTCTGTATTAAATTGTTTTCTATTAAAATATTCGTTGAAAATCGGTGAAAGTACCAGAACTAGTTATAAAACAGTAAAAGTTAAATTTACGTGAAAAAACAGGGACTGGGATGACACACCTCTTAGTAAATTCCACCAATGATTACATATTTGCATACATGCGTTAGGGAACACTCTTGAATTTAAAGAGATATAAAGAAACACCCAACAGAAGTGTCAAAAACAAATTACGTATTTTGTGGCATGCTTAATGAATAGAAAAATTGTGGGGAAATTATTTTTAAATGAAATGCCTCTTTTAGAACAATAAAATTCAGTTTTGATTATTAGCCAAAACATTGAATTCCTGAAAAAAAGTCAGAAAAACAAATTGTTTGTGATATGTTGGCATGAATCCTGGAAGATTTAATTCACAGCATTCTGATATTTTGAAATTGTACTTTCTCCCCCTTATATGAAGCCTTAGATGTAAAACTATATTCGTTAGTTCATAGATTTAAAAAAAAAAAATATTTCGTGTATGAATCTTTATTTCAAGGGTGGCCAACCTTTTTGGGAAGAGTGCCACTATCTGATTAAAAAATATTATGCATGCCACTTCCAACATTTCCAACAAACAAACGAAAAATCTGAAGAGGAGAAGAAGTGTTACTTATTGGCTTAATATGGGATTCTTTTGCAAATAGCACATTTTTTTAATTCAAATTTAAGCAGTGGACTTTTAAAAATAATATCACAAGTAAAAAAAAGTACAAACTCTTAGGTTTTATTGTTAATGATATTTTGAACGTTCAAATCAGTTAGGTTAGGTATAAAGTAAAAAAAATGAGTAATTTGAAACATTTAATTATAAATTATTATTAAACAGTCAATATGTGCTTAATATGGCTTTTGAATTTGCATTAGAATTAGAATTAGTTCTTGAAAATGCTGACAATTAGAGTAAGAAAAATACAGTCCTTTCCCACTAAACTTTAAGTTTAAATATCTCATAATATTGGGTATAAAAGCTACAACCCACAGTCAGTCTTCATTCTTGAGTAACAAGCACTCACTGGGTAGTTCATTGTTTTCTTTCAGATAGTTTAAAAACCGCTCCCTCAAATTCCAAATTATCGCAATTACACCTTCTTTGGAATACATTAATAAATAAATTTTTAGATTGTTTTTTGTCTGAGCCAACCGCATTTCGATAAAATTGTAAGAAAAAAAATGTTTTATTATTATTATTTTTTGAGATTTTGTATAAATTTTTCAATAATCTTCGCTTGCCACTGTTACCACTCCACCGTCACACACTGTAACATGCGTGTCATGGGTTGGCTACCCCTGCTTTGTTTAAATACTATAAAACATACTAACTGGATCATGACAATCTTGATCACGACTTCTACCGGAGGACTATTCCGTCCTTTCTATGTATGTGTATGCGTATATATCGCACTTTGACACCTTAGTTATCCTGTTTCACTTACAAGGCTCTTCTCTCCGAGCGTTTATCTTTTCATGGTTTACTCACATTCGTGCGGGGCCAATATAAAGTAGAGGTACTCAACCTTTTTTTCTGCTGAGCGCATGTATATGTCAGCCATTTCACGCGGGCAGCATACATATGTTAGTTATTTCACGCGAGCCGCAACATTGGGATAAATGGGGGAAGAGGGAGGGAGATGCTCTTTAAGACCAATATAACATTGAAAATTTAAAATGTGGAAAACTGATCAAAATATTAGAGCTCATGTGTTTGACTTTTTAATTATTATTTTTTACATTTTTTATTTTTGCCATTAACACTAAATTGTAGAAGCATTTAAGAAGCACTCCTTCACAATTTCTGCATCAATAAACGGTTTCATATGATTACCAATAATATAACAAACGACATAGGATGTCTTTGTTACCACTGTGATATTACCACTGACAAAACTAATTACTGATCCATGTTTGTTTTTCACTACAAAAGAGTCATCCTCCCGATCGCCTTGAAACGATATATTTTCTTCGAATATTTTTCACTTGCAAGATATGAAAGATAGTTAAAAATTAGTTCCACTCCTAAAATTGTCACTATTTCACTGCTGTCTGTTATCTTAAACCGTAACCGTTCCAAATACAAAAATAATATCAGTTTGTATCCGTACGACACCGACAACAAAATGCAAAATTGATTACACTTGATTTCAATGATTCAACACCAAATTTTCAATATATTGTTCTCAAATAAGTGAAATTCTTAGAACAATGGTCCATGACTGGGCCACCTAAAAAGGCTTGGTGGGCCGCAGGTTGAGTATCGCTGATATAGAGAAAGAGATCCTATTTCATGTGTCCACTTAGACTTAGATCGTGTTTCCAGATTATGAGATGCATCGCTTATGTTTAGCAATCATTTCAAGTCACGCAAAAAATGAACATCCGTAACCTTTTCCATGAACGAGTTAACTATTTAAAACAGTATTTCTCAAATCATGGGGTGCGACTCCTCTAGGGTGGCATGATAACTCTATGAGGGGGAGCGTGAGGATATTGAAAATTTGAAAAAATATTTTAAAAAGTGTTTAATTTACTGAAAGTAAACAGACAAAATACATTCTAACGTAATAAAACATAAAATACACATTTGCACTCATATAAAACACTTATAAATGTATCAGTACTGTACAATGTATTTTATAATTAATTTAACAATACTGAATTAAGAACAAGTTTAATAATTACAATTGACTCCATGGGCTTGTCATGTATAAAAGTTTTACAAAAGTTAAAACTTGTCTTGATAATTTGTCCGGTTTATAATTATTACCTTAATTGCTGATTAAAAGCTACATGATTCGCTCCCCAACTCCACCGTTTTCCACGTATGTGAGAGTATACGATGTATTAGGGGAATGAAAAGGAATAAATAAGTAAAACCTTCTCTGAAATAATTAAATTCTTCGCAAACTCTGCCAAGGGTTTTTCTTGCATTCCAAAGCCTTTGGAATAATTTTATGGATAGCAGTGCACAGAGATGATCGTACTTTGGGAAGACATATATATACGTTTGGAGCAATTAATGCTTTGGCTTGGAAATACTTTTATTTTCACCGGTGGTGCTTAGAAGGTTAAAGTCGCATTGTAGCTTTAGCGTCAAAGTATTGTACTACTGACTTCAATACATTGTTGTTGTAAGGAGAGGGGGGCGTAGAAAATTGTGATTGAATATTGGGTCGAAACTATTGAAAGAACTTGAGAAGCACTGATTTAAAAACAAGCGAAAGTGCATTAAATAAGGTATTATGTTAAGTACATTCACTACGTAATTATATTTACTATTTAATCCAATTAAAGTGTTAGATAATTAATTTGTTCATACACTGAAAGAATGAGAATAAATTCTACTTAGAGCATAAATGATTTACCAGTCTTAATAATATCCAATGCAACAATTGTAAGGAAGACAGCTCTAATTGAGCTAGTTAATTAAGTTAACTATTCCAAGTTAGGGAAGTATATTAGTTTTGTGTACTTTGAAGATTATGTATTTTTCTTCACCCAACTAGAAACCATTGATTGCTAATTATAGTTAATAAAGAGCTTATAAATGAGGTACAAAGCAATTTCTTTTAAACACTCATTAATGAAAGCTATTTAAGTACTTCTATGGCAATTTTCTTTTAATTTAGAGTAGATACTATATATAAAAAAACTTTATAAATAATAGAAAAATAGTACTAAACTCTAGATCATATAAACAAATTTATTTTGCTTAGAACTTATAATTGAAATCCTTGCATTAGAATAGAAACGTCATACATACCGATTCAAGAGAGAATTATTTCATTTAATAATACTATAAAACTAATTTTATTATTTAATGGATTCATTGCTTTTATAATTGAATTCTCTCACATTCCTGAAAATTAAATTTTATTTCGTCTTCCTTTTTATTCACATGGAATGAATGGTAAATCAACATAAATTTTAACATTCGGAATTGAAATAAATTGTTAGGCTTACGAAAGATATTATTTACGTCTAATAATAAAATACTGTCTTAAGTTATGATATTTCGAACGTCTGTAGTTCTTTCAGAAGAGCTCTTAAAATAAAATTGAGTTTCAGGCAAAATATACTTATTTTTCAATTTATCTCAAAAGCTGAATTATTATGTATTTCTTTAAAACTTCATCATTTGTATTTGCTATAAGTGAATAATATACACATAATAAGCGGATGCATATTTTCTTACATAAATATTTGTCTTCATCTAAAATCAAAATTATTTATTTAAACATGTTTTGCAAAGTAAGCAGATGTTACTCGGAAAATAAATACGATCAATTTGTTTTGCATAAAACGTGAATGAAGTAAAACCATTATTCCTGCGTTGTCCAAAGAAATATGCATATAATTACATACATTTTACTTTGTAAATACCAATCCAGTACTTTTTTATATACTTAGATTTACAAAAAAAAAGATTTCATTTTATATTTTTTTTTCAAATGCACTTTTGTTGAATTAATATTTAAGTTAATCGTTTTTAAACTACGCTTTTCTTTGGCCTTATAATCATGATGGAGTTTAAATTTAATACTGATTTTAAAAATCAAAATCGGCTGATTCAAAAATAGTGTGACCAATTTCAAAATATCATAAATGTTTATCAAATTAAGTTATTTACATGAAATCTTCAGTATGGTTTCCTTTGGCATAGTACATTTTGTAAACGTTTCGACCAAGTCAAAAGGAGTTTTGATCTTTTTTGGGGAGTATTTTTCCAACTTCCGCTTTGATCAATTTTGTAGCCCTTGGTTTGTTCTTATTTTGCGTCTGTTTAATTGTTTTTAAATATCCTCAGAAAACAATAATCGCAATGAAATTTTTCAGGGGATTGTGGTAGCCACATTTCTTAGGAAGCAGAAAACTTTTTGTTTCAACTTTCAGCAATTTTATGGTTGATTTTACAGTATGACATGATGAAAAACAAAGATCCTCTTGAGGGTAAAGGCGTTTACTTTATTTGATAAAGTGTTTAAAAACTTTATTCTGATAGTATTAGCATCAATTTTAGCCATTGGTTCTACAAAAACTGGTTTTCTTAAGCCTTCAGAGGACATATAACTGGTAACAAAGCGATAAAAATTTACAATTGATACTTATATGCTTTTAAAATTCGTCGCACCAATTTTGGATCAACCGGTTGTTGAAATTAATATGCGCAATAATAATAAAAATTAATAAAAATCATATATTTGTACTTTTTTTTTCTTATTGGCTCAGGAAATATAATGCTTTAAGAAATAATTTTGAAAGCATTATATTTTAATCTATATTCCATTAATAGTTAATGTGTTTGCAGAAATTTTAAGATGAATCGGTTTTTTAATTGATGTGAGCCATAAAATAACCTTTTTGATGTAAAAAGGCAAACATTTTTCAATAAATGCTTTCAATTTTTGTTTCCTTTTTGTTTACGAATTTTGATTATGTAGTAAGTACTCTTAAAATATTGTCAGTCCCGTTACATATTTTAGATATACATTTTGGTTTGACTTCCGCCTTCATATCAAAAGAATCCATAAATCATATTTTTAAATTTTTTTATGTTTTAGTGTATTACGCTTCTGTTTGTTAAATATTATCAGATTTCTATTATTCAAATTTATAACAAAAAAACTTGAGTGTAGTTATAAATATTTTTAACAGTTGCATTTTAATCTTACTATAGCGTTATAGCATTATCACAAATTATCTAAAAACTGTTTTAATAAGTACTGCAAAGTTTTGTGTAACTTTAATGATACTTCATTCTAAATATATTATTTTATTCGGGAGCACCGTTCAGTATTTATGAAAATATAAAAGTAGCATCTTTAATTGATCTTGAAACTGGTGCAAGTTTGCCAGCCTTAAAAATCTTGGAAAATATTTCCTTTTAAAACACTGCACTTCAAGGATTCTTTTGAAAATGTTTATTGATTCTGTAGTCCTTTTCACATCTCAAAACCACATTGGATTTATGTTTTTCAAAAAAAAATATCGATTACTAAAAATATTTCCTTAGAACTCAGCAACTTTGTAGTTTTAACAAACTATCATTTCAGAGAACAAAACGAAATCTTAGAGTTATCTTGTTAGTAAAAGGAATGCTTTCAATCGATAAGATATTTTATTTTTTATTTTTTTGCTAATTCTTTCTTTACAGTTATTAATAGTGAATGAGTGCGTTTCTTTTTTCCAATATTTCTGCAGCAACTTCACAAAGAAATCCTTTTTTTTTCAGAAAAGAATATTATTTTGAAAATTGTCATGCATAAAAACGTGCAACATATTAATATGATTGCATTTTACTGAAAATTAGTTACGTAAACATACATACTTTTGTACAAATTTACTATCATTTTGAATTAACATTTTTTTTTAATCAATTATAGTTTTAATTTTTTAGATGTTGGCCTATATTTTGAAATAACTTTAGGTTGTATAAAATATGTGTATCTTCAATTTTTAAAACATTCTTGTAAACAAATAATAAAATGATATAGTCATTAATTAGATTATATTTTGCAGAAGACGAACAAGATGTTTCTATAACAACTGATTAAGTGATTAACATCTATTTCTTATTAATATTTTGTTTAGCATGTTACTGGTTCAGTATTAGAATAGGTTTTGTGATTTTTTTTTAAATGATTTATTTTTGTAAATTGTTAGAATGGTAATGGTATCATTGTTTTTACCTATAACTTTTGTAAGACCACAAAAATTTTGAGTGTGTTTGGGGGTTGGAAATTTTTGAAAAGTTTTTTCATCAAATGCTAAAATATCTTACTTTGAAAATTGATTCAATACTGTTGATTGATTTATTAAAATATAGTTTTAGCTAAGATTTAAACGTAAATTAATTTATTAAAATTCCAAAAATCTAACGAATCAAAAACACATTGATTGATTGATTGAATATAAACGTCGCACTGTTCAGCTACTCGAGGGCTTTTGGTGACGGACCACGTAATTTTGAACCATGGTAAAAGTTGGTGGACGACACCTGAGCTCCCCCCCCCTCCAAAACACCACACCAAATGGGGGGGACTTTTCAGCTCTCAACAGATCAAACGTGGTTCGCTGCCCTCACGGCGGGTCTTTAGTGGTACTGGGCTCGAACTCGTGACAAGGCAAGCTACGATCCGATATCACTCCCACACGGCTTCCCGGGCCACATCAAAAACATATACAGGTTCCTTTAGACATAATTGGATATACAGTGATGGTCAAAATTCTGGACACTTTTTAAAACTGTTATGTTTTTTGAGTTTGTACGCTTATAGAAAATGCTACGTAGTACAAAAAACAAAGTCTTTTATATCCTCTTAAATACAGTTTAATACTAAATCCACTACAAAAAACGATTTTCAAATATTTGTTGCGCAAAAAAACTTATACTGCAATAACTATAGATATACATTAGATACTGATGATAGGAGTGAGTTATCAATGCTTAGTGGGGTTCTTACAGCTTTACATTGATGTTTTATTGAGCTGAAAATAGTTTTAAAGCTCTTCCTTTGTTATAACAGGATGCCAGGATACAATTAAGTCCTCAATTAGTTTCTTTTTATTGCATGGGTACCTCATTTGGACAAGAGTTTTCAAACGGTGTCACAAGTTTTCCATAGGATTGAGATCAGGACAACAACTCAATGAACATAGAACGATATCAGTCTTCCGATTACTTTACTGTATGTCAGGGAGCAGAATCTTACAGAAAAATAAATGAAAAATTGTTGGTAAATAAATCACTGAAGGAATTTAGAAGTATGGGATCTAGAAAAGTGTCAGTGTATGTTTTGACATTCAGTGCCCCATGGATGGTTTTAAAAGGCCCAAAATAAAACTGAAGATATCATACTAAATCCCAAAAAATGTGTGGGTTCCCTTTTTAATTGCCTGAATGCAGTCAGGATGTAGCATTTCTTCTGTTCTACGTATTATATATTTTCGGCCATCACTACCGACTAACGATATATTAGTTTCATCCCTCCATTTAACTTGTGACCAATAATGATTTGCGCAATTAATGTATTTCATTACCCACTGTAGTCCCTTTGAGAGCTGCTGTAAATTAAAATATAGCTTTTTTCGTGGAATTCTACATTTTAGTCTTACAACCTCTAATGTACTCCTGATTGTTTTTGAACTAACAGAAACACCAGCATCGTTCTAATAACTTCTGAGGCCGTTGATTACATTCTTCTATATTGGAGACATAGTTTTTTGTTCTTCTGTCATTGACCAATGTAGAATATTTTTTTTCTTTCCATGCATTGTTTTATTAAACTTGTCTCCTTACATCTTAAACAAAACTTTCAAGAATCCAAAATGTCACTGACCCCCCCCTAACCTGCAATTTTATCATACGATTGAACACTTTTTCGTCACATATTCCTTTTAAATTTTTCTACTCTTTTATTTGAAAGCCATTTTCTTTCTTTACTAAATGTTAATGTTGCCCCGGCAAGGGAAAAAGGAAAGATTTAATCTTCTCCTCCTCAAAACTACTGGCACCGTTTGAAAATTCTTGCCCGAATGAGTTACCATGAAATAAAAAGGAGCTAAGTGAGAATAAAATTATTTCCTAGCATCATTTAATAACGAAGGAAGAGTTTAAAACTATTTAATGCTCAATGAAACATTAATGTGAAGCTGAACTACCCCACTAAGCACTGATAACTCACTGCTATCATCAGTTTCTAATGATACAGATAGTTATTGCAGCATAACTTTTTTTGCATTGCAAATATTTGAATTTTGTTCTTGTATCGAATTTAGTATTAAGTTCTCTTAAAAATGTAATACAATAATTTGCATTTTGTGCAACGTAAAATGTTCTTTAAGCATATAAACTAAAACAACATAGCAATTTAAAAAAAAAGTCCACAATTTCGGCCACCACTGCATGTATACTTATCATGAAGTGTTTTTAAATACAAAAGGAGTATGTTAATCAAGAATAATAAAAAATACTTTTTGATTTGTTTCATTGTTACCATGTATATTTCAAAAATTATTTGCAGTATTCACAGTGACATCTTAAGACTTCTTGAAGCACTGGACCACTATGTAAATATAGGCCCCACTTACGATCATTTAAAGTAGACTAGTTCTTCTCAATCTTTCAATATTTGTCACCCAATATTCAATCATAATTTTTAAAGTGACCCCCCCCCTCCATTAAATAGCAATGTATTTAATTCAATGATACTGTACTTAAGAGCAAAAGCTACAATTCGACTTTAACATCTTAATAGCCTCCGGCATATACAAATGTCCCGATAAGCTAGTGCGTTATTTGTCCCCGACGTATATATACCTCTTTCCGAAGTAAGATCTTTTCTTAGCACGGCTGCCCATAAAATTATCCCGAAGGCTTTAGAATGTAATAAGATGACCTTGAAAATGTTTACGAAAGATTTACTTATTTCATAGGAGTTGCTTTTATTCCTATTCTGTCACCCACCCCACCCCAATACACCACATACGGTGGCCTACTTGTTAAACGATGACAGTGGAAAGCGAATCAAGTAAGTAGTAATCAACAGTTGAGGAATATTAATTATTAACCGTAAAAAAAATATATTATCCAGATAAGTGTTAATTTATGTATATAATTTTATATATGACAAGATCATGTGCTCACCGGTAATTATTAAACTTGTTCCTGACTTACTATTGTTAAATTAATTATAAAATTTATTGGGCGGTACTGATACATTTACAAGTGTATTACATCTGTGTAAACGTGTACTTAATTATTTATTTTTTTATGTAAGAATGTATTTTGTTGTTAACTTTCAATAAAGTAGTATTTTCCTTTTTTTAAATAATCTTTTTCGACTTTTTCAATATGCTTGCACCCCGTTGTAGGGTTATCATGCCCCCTAGGGAGTGCACACCACAGTTTGAGAAACGCTGACGTAGACAGTATATTGCATACGTTGTCAATTACTCGTATAGACGGTGGACTGAAACTGAAAAAACGTGCGTGATTCAGTCTCAAATTCTTCAGCTGTCTTTCGACTAAATGAGTAATGATGGTGTATGATGGTTGGGCAAAGCCTGGACATAACGTAACAATGTAATCTTGCATTGATGGTTAGTAATTCCTGGGTTTTCAGAGAATATGTCCCAGAATATCTTTTGACGATTAAAAGTATTCGAACCATGTCTTATTGAGGCCAAATTTAGAAAAGACGAGCCCACCCTCCCAAACCGAGACCTCGTGATCAGTTTGGTATGCCCCTAGAAGTCCATTAGTGATCATTACTTTAATCAAACCTTCTATTACTTAGGTCAATTTCACCCGAACAGCTATTTGATGAAAGTTACTTGTACTTTTAATACACAATTGATGTGTAAATATTTATTCATAGTCATTTTAAACGTTTTGTAACATGTAAAAAATATATTAAAGTCAACGAGAAATTTGGAATTTAAGTTTTTTTTTGATATAATATATTTTCTTACAATGATTCTTCAACAGTTATGTAAAAAAAAAAATGCATATTTAATATAACAATGGTTTTTGGTTCTTTTTCTTCTTAAAATCCCTTTCCTAAAATATTTCTTCAAATTTTTAGATCATGCTGTATAAAAGCTTATCTTTTACATACCGACACAAAACGGCGTGTTTAATATTATTTAAAAAATAAATCATGTTCCAGTAAAATTTAATATGAAGTCCCGCAACTATAATCGATGGTAATATATACCAAAAAAATATATTAACACCATTCACACAAACAAAAATAATAAAAAACAATTGGCAATTTAATTTATATTTTTAATATATATATGCGCACGCATATACATGCATCTAGTTACACCAATCTAATTTTTTTTCCTGAAAAATCTTTCATTTAAATTTTTATTTTAAATATTATTTATTGTACTTAAATTATCATTTAAATTAAAAACATTTAATTTCGACGGAATGTATTACTTTCTTTTTTTAAGTTTAATATGTGTTAATTTCAATTGTTGCTTTTTAAAACGATTACTTCAACATTGTAGTATAATTTTGAAAGCAAAGATTAGGAAACATACTTTTAAATATAGGCATTTTGAGATATCAAGTAAATTTGAAATTTTGAAAATTAAAATGCTCTTCATTAGTGATTCAATAAGGGAATCCTGAAAGTTCAATATAACATGCGTCTCATAAAGGAACTCATCTCGTATATGTGTAGTTGCTATTGGATTTTGATTTTAATTTATTCGAGTTTGTAAGAATTGCAGCTTTACGTAGACTAATTGCAAATCATGCTTCATAATTAATATTTGCGATTATAGTATTTCATATTAGTTCTTAAAACACATAATCTGCAATTGAAATTTATCGATAGAGTTAATGAGAAACACACACACGAAAGAATACTTACGGAACAGACTAAATAAATGTTACAAAATGTTGCCATATGCCAGATTGAATGTGCCTTTTTCTACAAATATCTAATTTATAAAATTATTAATTTGGCTTCCCGTTTGCTACTGTTTACTTTTTATTTAAAATTAAGGTAACTGACTACTTGCGACAAGGTTTTTTTTTTAAAAAATGGAGTTATAGAATTTTTTGAGAATATCTTTAGATTTTTTTAGAACATTTAAGGTATTCGACTACTTTCGGAATCGTGATTTTGCAAAAGCGTATAAATATATAATATTTATGATATTTAGTGTCTCTTAGATTAGAAAATGTATGTAATATTGTTTTAAGAATAGTATTACAATAAAAAAATTATTTTACAATATTTTGATAAAAAAATGAACATAGAATGACCCATTTTCAAAATATTCTCCTTTTGTGAAAAATGCTTCTATTATAACAATATTTTGCCTGTTTATAGCTCAAACCTCTGTACCGAGGCTCAAGTAGAATTTTTGAAATATATAACTTAGAAGTGGGTTTATCCATGTTTTACGACAACAGAGGGGAGAAATGTTAAGAAAAAAAATGCCGATAATTATTTCAATGGGTTGTAACTCTGAAAATAATGTGACTTTTTCAAAAATGATACTTGAGCCTCTGTAAAGAGGTCTGCGCTATGTACAGGCAAACTATTATTATGATAGAAGCATTTTTCACAAAAAGAGAACATTTTGAAAAACGATTATTCTAAGTTAATATTGTGCCAAAAAATTGTATTTAAATAATTGTTTCTTGTCAAAATGTCCTTAAAACAATTTTATATAATGCTGTCTTGTCTAAGTGACACAAAATATCATGAAAAGTATCCATTCATGCGTTTTTTTTTAAATCAAGGTTTCGAACGTAGTTGGATACCTTAAAGAATAAAATTTACAGCAGCTCGAAATTCCGGTTTGTGTAACGTTACTAACATCTACGCCTGTGTTTGTTAAAGTATTTAACAATTTCATAACTTTATTCGTGTCACCAAATTTGACATCATTATCCCAAACTTATCCTCCCCCGAATTTATATTTCATAAAACCTACTTCCAAACTATTCCTTAGAACCTCGCACAGAGTTTGAAATTTTCATTTTTCAACACGAATTGGGATCACCTGGTGTGGGTGGAAGGCTCGTGGAATGAAGTGAGGTGTCAGAGATGCGTCGCAAATTGTGATGTCAACATTCCCTGAGTTCCCTCTATTCCCTTGGCGAACTCAAATCGAGTAAAGTGGTCCTCCAATTAACTTTGAACGCGTCCAATAGGAATCTGCCAATCTAGTTTCCACATTGCGTTGGCCAGAGTGGCGCTAATTTTAATCACAGGTTTGCTGTTAAATTAACGTTAACTTCTCTCCCTGAGCCAAAGTGCAAGAGGTTGTTTATTAAGAGGGGCAACTAGAGATAGATGCAAAGTGTAATTTGCGAACGACTAAGTGAAAATGCATGTTTGTTAAAGAGGGGAGTCTGGAGCAAAATCTAATAATCTACCTTTTTGGTACAGTTAAATTTTTTGAAGTTCTTCCCGAATCAAATTTGAGACATTAAGTGGGAATATTAAAATAACGATTCCATAGACGATGATAAGTACTGCAAGGAGTTTTGTACCTGTGTTCGATTACATGCAACTAAAATTTAATTATAAGTACTTTAAGCGAAATGTGAACACTTTGGTTGTCACACATAGTGTAGAAACTTGCTAACTTAAAACTTCCTTTAAGGTGGAGATTGTCTCTAATGAAAGGACGGGTAAAGATAAAACAGTCTCTTAAATTTGTTTGAAGCACATATGTTGTAAGGTAGAATATTGTAATAATTACTGTTCTTAATTTATAAATATCGTGTTATTTTTTAAATGTTTGTTTTACTAAATAGACCTTTAATTTGATTGAAATATCAATTTTCAGTTTGGAAAATCTATGTATAAAAGCTGCAATTGTGATTAAACCAATAAAATAAATTATTAGTAAAAAAAAAAAAAATCTCTAGAAAATGATGGAAAGTGATTATCTCTATCACGTTTATTGCTATTATATCGAGTAATAAAATGAGTAAATCGATATTCCTGTATATTCTTAAATAAAATTTTTGTAAAACGAGTAATATATATAGATATATATATATATAAACACATATTAAGTCAACTCCTGCTTATATCAAAACAAAGCAAATTTTATTATAATATTTATTATTAAATAATTATAATTAATATAAATAAGTATATACATATGACAGAATCACAACATTAAATGAAAAAATAGAAGGCGATTTTCATTGCAATTTTCCATTTTCCATTCTATACTTGGTGTTGGAATACTATTTTTGTTTGTTACTATTTATTCATTTGTTAAATGTAATTAACGAATTAATATTGAAAAAACTATATTAACATCAGGTGCCATTCACTACAAGTTTGAAAAAATGTATTTGAACAGGAGTGCATGAATACAAATTATTTGTTCAGCAATTAAAAATTTAAACAAGATATATATATATATATTTCAAATATTCAAATTTTCTTGACATACATGTCAAATTATATGAAAATGTAATAGTTTCTAATATTTATGATAAAAGAGAAGATTTTAATTTCAATATTATAAAAGTTCCTCATTGGGAGAGTAATGTACATGTTTCTATAATCAGAAATATTGTTATTAATTATATACAACGTAATAAATTTCTTGTGTCAAAAAAATCAGACATTATAAATAACTATATACATTTTACTAAATATTGCTTAAATCAGGAATACCCAATTAATTTTATTAATAGTTATATAAATAAAGCTATTCAAAATAGTTAGGATTAAAATTATGAGATTGATAATAGCTTATTACTATAAACAAATATTTTGTTATAGTTATCTCCATAGTTTAATGTTAGATTAGAAATTACTTAGTATTATTTTATTCATATTTACTCTGGTGTTATTATAGTGTTATGCTATAATATGCAACTATTATTAATTTTTATTGCCATTCTTTTTAATCTTTTGTTAAGTGCTACATTTCAGCCACTCTTTTGATTTAAATCTGCATTAGGGTATAGAATCTGGCAACAATTGAATGTTTCCACTCAGATTTAGCGCGGGCTTTGCATTTGTGAGTGCAATTTTTAGGTAAGTTACCTCTATCTTGTAATGGATTTAGATATTTCTATCCATTATTTCCTATTGGTTTTGCTCAGTGTTATTTACAAAAAGGGGAAGGCTGGCTGGCCAAAAAAACATGTTTAACCCCACTTTTATATAAATTAATTTTTATATAATAACTGTCCTAAGTCAGTAATGTTCATAACACTGCAGTATCCATTTTATATTTATTATCTCGATTACTCTTTTGTCCTTCATTGTGTGATTTCCCTGCTGTCTATGTGTTTGTCGAATGTTATTGTTTGGATGTGATCTCTTTTTAGTAGAGAATTGGCCTACGTATATATATTTATTTATTTACATTTATATATATATATATATATATATATATTTATTTATTTACATTTATATATATATATATATATATTTATTTATTTATATTTATATGTATATATATATATATATATATATATATATATATATATATATATATATATATATATATATATATATATATATATATATAATATATTTATATGTATTGTATATGTATATGTATATGTATATATATATATATATATATATATATATTTATTTATTTATATTTATATGTATATATATATATATATATATATTATATATATATATACATATAAATATACATATACATATAAATATATATATATATATATATATATATATATATATATATATATATATATATATATATATATATATATATATATATATATATATATATATATATATATATATATATATATATATATATATATATATAGGAGATGTGAAGTTTTGAACTAATAGTAGGAATTGAAAAAATGTTAAAACATATGCTACCTGTAAGTAGCAGACTTTTTGTTTTTAAAATATATGAACATTTTGAATTTCCATTAAAGATAGACAAAAAAAACTGTATATATATATATATATATATATATATAATTTTGGGGTTAAACAAAGCAATTATTAAATTTCTTTTAATTATTGAATAATATTCAGAACTGAAAATTCTAATAATATTTACATCATTCTGAGTCCCTGTACACAACATTTATTTAATGATTGCTAAATTAAAATCACATAACAATATTTTCAAAATTTGATTTATGAATTGAATTTCATCAATTTAGATAAAAGCTTATAAAATATCTTGCTATGTATATTTTATTATTATACTACATCAGACAATATACAGGGTGTGTTCCTGAATGAAGGGTACAAATTTTTAGGGTAGAAATAGAACACTCTGAGATGTTATTACATAGGAAAGCATTTGCGGAAACATGACCCAAACGAGATAAAGAGACACAAAGACAAAAGAGCAACAATACAGAAAGTAATGTAAAACCCTTTATTACAAAAACAAAAAAACAATATTAAATGAAAAGTATGGATTTAAAAGCATCACAGGAGGTGTTCGAAATTTCTACCATTGACATGAATGGACACCCGACATCGACGCGATATGCATTGGCGGACACGTTCGAAAATACCGGGTGTTTCACGGACCACAGCAGCAGCCATGAATATTCATGCCACCAGATCCTTTCGAATTTGAAGGGTGTGTCGTCAATCGTGGCTCCGAAAGATCCATGTTCCGCCAGGTTCTGATGCACCCGAGCAAACGTTTGATGATTCGGTTGCCACCTCGTTGAATATATTTCTCCATACAATTGAACAGCAGCACATCCATTTCCATTGGAAAGGCTGCTGTGGAAGTGGATATCTGTCAACTCGGCGTTCGTATAGCAATTCATGTTTATCGCATGCTGTCCATGTCTGAAATGAGGATACTTTACGGCCGACCTTGTGAGCTCACGTACAGCGCTACCTATCGATTTACGCCCATGCTTTCCTATGTAATTATGGCTCTTTAAGATGTTCTCTATCTCCCCTCCATGTTTGTACACGGCATTCTGGTACACCCTGTATAAAACTACCAACTAACTTATTTTGAGAATTTACTCTATTTTTATAGTTTATAATATTAAATCTTTATTCACGATTTCACTATTTTTAAAACAAATACTTCTACACATTTCCTTATATTTTTTAGGTACAACGTGTCTGATTTAATTACACAAATACAATAAGAAACAATTCCTGAGACGCGAACCTATTTCATTAATTGTTTGCGATTCTTACATAGAAGTCTGTATACTACATTTTGTTACATTGTTCAATTGATGACTTTGATTTTTTTCACATTACTTTAAAAATGCTATTAAATTTAATACATAAGTATGTGCAAGCAGATTACTTTTTGATATTTGTTGCGGGAATTTAAACTTTTAGAAATAAAAGTTTTTTAGCGCCACATAGTTATCAAACTAAATTTTCTTTTCTAGAACATTATATTTCACATCACTGTGTAATATATTTAAATAAAGGACAAGTGTATTACCTTCAATTCCTGTTTAGCATTGAAATATCATTCCTAAGAATAAAAGTTGCTATTTAATTACTTTTCCTATCTTACTTTGTCCTAAGTTGTCTTATTATTTTCCCCTTATTGCTTGGCATTGAGTTATCATTACAGTAAATAAATTAATAGCGAATGATTATAAGCATGTAAAATATATATGCTGGGATTTAGTAAGTGGAGTGCCGGTGATGTATGTTAAATTTGGAACACATCACACAGCTTACCAATTTATTCTCATCAAATTTAAATTCAAGATCTCATCGAATGAAATGACAACTAACAAGATGTCTGCAGTTTGTACTACGTAATGTTTTAAACATCCAAAATAAATGAAATACTCAATTAAAGTTCGTGTCCAGAGCCATCATTACAATCGTACTTTATGGCCTTAATTGTTAAACTTAGAAACGAAAAGACACTAAAAGTTACGGTGTCTGAAATTTAACAGCATCCACTGGACTCTCAAACAGTAATTAATAGTTTTTTTTCATTACCATTAATCAATTAAATGTATCCAAAGTCACACTGTGCATTAAGGAAATTAATCTCCCATTCTAGAACTATTCAATTTTAAACTGCTTTCACATAAAATAGCTTAAGAATAAAAAAAAAGATCCTTTTTAAACATCCTTTTACTCCAGGCTTGATCCCGACACGTAGGATTTAGAGAGCCAGTTCGCGCACAGTGACAAAGAAAAAGCAGGATCCTTCTTTTGAGGAAATTTAGTAGGGAGGGTAAAGAGCACTTAGTTCAATTGATAGAAATTTAAGAGCTTAGTAATGTTTATCTCCAGAGACACAGTCCGGAAAATCGATAAGGAAAACATTTTGGCACTCGCTGCTGTGACTCCTGCGTGGACTCTGATGTCACTCACGATTTTCTAAAGAAATCTAAAAGCTCAAGTCAACTAAATTCTGATATATATCTATATATGTACCTATTTTCAAGATGGAACTTTATTTTTCTTTCAAAACAACTCATGTGCGTTAGTTCAAATGTCTACTTGCGTACTTCTTCATTCTGCAAACTCTTTTTTATTAACCTACGCAGGAGTATGAAATGTTACAACCGACTTCTCTCTCTCACATATAAAATATTAATAGTACAATGCCATACGCATAGTAGAGAATTAAAGAATATTATTGAATTTAAAACAGTACTTCTCAAACATTCAATACTTGCGACCCAATTTTCATTCATAATTTTCTTCGCGTCCCCTCCCCATCCAAACAATAACAATGTATTGAATTCAAAAATAATATATTTTGACGTAAATCTGCAATATGAATTTAATTGTAAACCCTACTATCAAGATAAGTATTACATTTTTTCTATAGTTTTATATATGACAAGCCTATTGGGTGACTATTAATTGTTAAACTTGTATTGTTAACTTGGTATGTTAAATTAATTATCAAATACATCGTGCAGTACTGATACATTTATAAATATATTATATCAGTGCAAATGCGTATTTAATTTTTTGTTATGTCAGAATATATTTTGCTTTGCTTCCTTTCAGTAAATTAACAATATTTTTGAATAGTTTTCGACTTTTCGATGTACTCCCGCCCCCGTCGTTGGTTTATCACACCCCTAGGGGGACGCACCCCACAGTTTGAGAAACGCTGATTTAAAACTATTTATAGTTTGTAGTTTGGTGTTGGGGGCATTTAGTTTTTCCGAAATTTCATTTCTTTCAGGATATTTTGGATGACTAAAATGCTTTCAAATTGCCCTTTTTAATAAAAGGCATTTAAAATTTAAAAATAACCAAAGAAGGTAGTAAAAAGAGAAATTATTTTGATATAAATAAATTTACAAATAAAAATAAAATAAAGGCAAAAATTGATGAAAACGTTTTGACTTTGAAAATAATTTTTATTTCATGATTTGAGCTGGAGGAGCAATGCCTAGCCAATCCGGTTGCAGCAAATGAGTCGAATTTAAAAAAAAAAAAAATATTTAGATGTAAAAGTTAAAATGAGTTGGTATCGAGTGGAACTTTTGTGAATGGCTGATCAGAGGGGTCAGCTATTTTTTCATTTAAGTTTACCTGAGAAGATCAACCAATCATGGATTAAAAAATTGAGATAATTTAAGAATGAAATTAAAGCAGTGCTTCTCAAAGTTGGAACTTTCGCGACCCAATATTCAATCATAATTTTCATCGCGTCCCCCTCATACAATAAAAATGTATTGAACTCAATAATACTATAATTTGACGCTTAAACTAAGATATGACTATAACATCTTAATTGCCCCAGGCGTATATAAACGTCGCGTTAAGCCAAAGCATTTATTTTCCAAGACGTATATATACGTCTTTCCGAAGTAGAATCTTTTCTGTGCACTGCTAACCATAAAATTATTCCGAAGGCTTTGGAATGCAATTAAAGGACCTTGACAATGTGTACGATGGATTTACTTATTTCAGATTTTTTTGCTTCTTTATTCTTTCCCCTCGCTATACATCATATACGCGCGCTTACGTGGAAAACGGTGGCATTGGGAAGCGAATCGTGTTAACTTTTAATCGGCAGTTAAGGGATTAATTATAAACCGTATAAATTATCAAGATAAGTGTTAATTTTTGTTTTTAATTATATATGACAATCACTGGTAATTAATACATTTTTCTTAACTTAGTATTGTTAAATTAATTATAAAATTCATTGTGTAGCACTGATACATTTATAAGTGTAATATATCAGTGTAAATGTGTATTTTATTTTTTATTGTGTCAGAGTATATTTTGTTTGTTTACTTTCAGTAATTTAATAATTTTTTTAAATAATGGTTTGCTTTCGACTTTTCAATATGCTCGTGCCCCCCTTGTAGAGTTATCCAGCCCCCAAGGGGGGGCGCGCCCCATAGTTTGAGAAGCACTGAATTAAAGGAAAAATAATATATAGATAAAGTAGAACATATTTATGAATTAAAGAATATAGCAGGATTAATTAGGATTGATATGGGTCTGTTGAAATGATGAGGAGCATATTTTTCGATGCTTGTCATCGATTTATTGTCAGAATTGTCAATTTCATTAAAGAAGTTGGTAATTTAAAACTATTGATGGAACTTCTCATTCAATTTTAACATAAGTAAAGGGGAAAAAAGACATTATCACAATTATTACAAACATTCACAACTATCAACATCATTATGACAAATGGGCACGCATATTTCTAATTAGAAGTTAGTTCGAATATACTTCTGGGAATTGTATTTCTTTATTTTAAATAATACTCATATTAAAATGATCCTTATAAATTTGGTACGTTATAATTTCAAGTATACTAATTATGTTTTTTAAAAGAATAATCCTCCTAATATTTTCGGATGAGTTATAAATAAAAGCAGCTATTTTAATATAATTAATTGGTATGTTATTATATAGTTTAACAAAAAAAGGAATATATAAACCATTCCCAGATTGATGTGTGAAATATATTCCTCTTCAGGCTACAATTTTTGTTAACCTTTTTCAAAGACTTATTTTATTCAGAAGAAATTATCATTCATCCTATTTAATTAAAAAGTATAATAAAACGATTTTAATATGGATAGAAATTTATATAACGTTGCAATTAATTAAATTATGTAATATTTTATCTTCTCCTTAACAATTTATTTTCTTGTATTGAATCAATGCAGGTGAAGTAATCTTTTTTATTGCATAAGTAATTAACTTAAATATAATTAAGGTAAATTATTTTAAAACCCTTTATAAAACATTACATTGTAAATATTATATAAAGGCTTCGGATATGTACATTTTTTTAGATTTTCTATACATAATCCGGAAATGTTTTAATTTATACTTCTATTACTTCACGAATCCATTAAAATGCCTATTAGAAGCGCGAATGTTACATAATTAGATTGTTTTCATTCATTTTAAATTATATTTTACATAATAAGTTACAAATAAACATGTTTCATTATGTACTTGGTGTGCCTTAACTGCACTGCCTGATTACAAAAAGGAAAATCTCAATCATTTTCTTTGATTTAAAAATATTATTTTCTTAAAATTTGTAAGCATTATTATACATAGAAGCCTAAGGGAACTTATCTTAAAATAATAATTTTGATTAATATTTTGACCACCTGTAAATTATTCCTCCACTTATAAAAGAAATAATTAAGATTTATTTGAAATAATTTCCTTAAATTTATGTAACGTTCTGGTTAATTATTACAATAAATAATTTAACAACTGGATTTTATTAAAGATGAAATTCAAAAAAGGGAACCATGAGAGTAGTAGGTCCTTTTTTAGTAAATTTATTTTTGAGATAAATTATTTTTGGCTTTTCCATTAGTAGAACAGTCATTTTATTATATTCTTCCTAGTTGGGTACTTTTTGTATTTTATTATAATCAAATTAGTTTGTGGTTTTGACAAAGTGAATTAAATTTGTCAACTTTCCCCATAACCGGAAGAAATGATTTTGGCCTGGGGTGAAATGACAATTCTGATAATATGATAAAACATTTTTTTTAGAAAGGATTAAAGTAAGTAATTAATTTTTGTCATACATTTTTTCTTCAATAACGCATAGTGAAATGTTTATTAAGTTGGAAAGATATTTCAAATAAATTAACAGCATGACTGGAAATCAATATTTATTATAACCGAAATTATAAAATTTTTTATGAACACGATATTTATTTTGAGTGCTACTTCATGTGATTGTTTCTGCTTCTTTCGAAACAGACATTTATGTTGTTTGTATTCCCCGGTACGCGCGCGACTATCTTATGCTGTCTCCATGAAACCAAGTCTCCATTAAGTCCAAATATAAAATAGTCTTCTTTAAATCTCAGGAACAGTGAAATCTAAAAGTTTAAGTATATGAGCTGAGAAGTTCTGATTTATTATTTTTTACTTATTGCCTTCATTTGAGAGACTCAGGAAGATTAGAACGTTACCACTCATAAGCGTGAAAGAGCTGTCTCATTTTTTTTATATAAATATTGAAACCAAAGCTCAATGAGTGGATCGGTGGGACTCCCCAAAGTGCATTTAATTCCATCATTTTAATTTCAGATATTTCATTATAGGTTAGAGTGTGCAATCTATTCATATAAACCCAACGTAGGAAATTGTGTTATAACCAAAATGTAAAAAATTTCAAAAAAGCTTAAAAATCCCATTTGTTTGTAATAAATTTTGTAAAAACGTTAACTACGTTTCGTACTTTTAGTAAAATAATTTCAAATAGTTTTAAATTACAATTTTTTGAAAAAGAATAAATATACATATAAAGCATTCATAATTTAAAAATATATAAATTATCTGGAACTTCAAATATCTCCTATTAATAAATTTTAGTATTCGTATCATCACAGTTAATGTAATAATCTTAAAGTCATATTTTATTGTGTTATTAATATTATAGTACATAACATAAAATTTTAAATTCATTAAATTCTACTCAATTGAACATACTCAAAAAAGAGTGAATAATGAGTAAGGACATACAGGAATTTTTCCCAAAAAAAAGGATGCTGATGTGCTCATTTATTTTTAAAAAAATATTTAAAAAGGAAAAAAACCCAAAAAAGTTTTTAAAAAAAAATATTTTTTAGATTTGGGAGAATTTTCAAGTATAATGAAATTTTGTATCGTCATACTTAAGGTAAGACAAAAGTAGGTTAAGTTTGTTATTATATATCTGTTCGTTATGTTAACTCAGTAGCTCTTTGTTAATCACACCTGTTTTTATCTTAGGAATTTGTAGAAATAAGGAATACGAATAAAATAAAATCGATACAGAATACCTCATAGTGCAACTGAATCCAGAAGTAAACTAAAATGTAATTAAGAGATTTGATTAGTGGATTTATTCCACATATGTACCTAATATATATATATATATATATATATATAATATATCAAAAATATATGCCCCTTTAAAAGGGAAAAACGAGGTAGGGCCCCACAAACATACAGCATGAGGGGTAGTATATGGGGAGATAAGCAAATGTGATTAATTTTCATAACGCATTGTTTTTAAAAAGGTATCCGATTTTAACGTTGGAACCGTGATTTTAAAAGGTAAAAAATGGATAATATTCATGATATTTAGTGTTATTTAGATTAAAAAAATGTATTTAAAATTTGGTTTTTAAGAATAGTATTACAAAAAAAAAATTATTTAAGTACAATTTTTTGATGAAAAGTAAACATAAAAATGAAATTCCCCAAATTATTAAACCCTTTTTGTAAAAAAATGCTTCTATTATAAAAATATTTTACCTGTATATAGCTCAGACCTCTGTACAGAGGCCCAACTAGAATTTTTTTTGAAATATATGACTTAAAAGGGGGTTTATTTATATTTTACGATAACAGAGGGGAGCAATTATAAGAAAAAATGCCGATAATTATTTCAATGGGTTGTAACTCTGAAAATAATGCGACTTTTTCAAAAATTATAGTTGAGCCTCTGTACAGTGGTCTGTGGTATATACAGACAAAATATTATTATAATAAAAGCATTTTTTACAAAAGGAGAACATTTTGATTAAAGGTTGTTCTAAGTTAATTTTTTGCCAAAATATTATATTTAAATATTTTTTGTCAAAATGTCCTTGAAACAATTTTATACATGTATTCTAATCTAAGTGGCACTATATATCATGAAAATTACCCATTTATACGCTTTTTTTAAAATCACGGTTCTGAACGTAGTCTGATACCTTAGGAATATATGACGAACAAAATTTACAAATCAGTTGGTAGTAAATGCACCTCTGTCAGCCATATCAGCCGAAACACGGCATAACATCGAATCAATGTCACCCATGACCTCCTGTGAGACAACATGTCATAACCTTTGTAATTGATTTGTTAACTCACCAGTATTCTGGGATCTTTGCTGTTGTCTTCCAAGCACGACCCATGTCTGTTCTATTGGCTAGAGGTCAGTCGGCCATTCAGGCCATGGGAGTACGGCGTAGCTTTGAATGCATTGTTATCCCGCGGTCACTCGCGCCTGTTTTGGCTACCATCGTTATTCGCGGGGTGTAGAGAACACCCCAAACTTTTAACACGTGTATTTAATTATGAAGATAAAATTAAGTCATTATGATACATATTTATAAAGTACAAGATGTTTTTTTTTGTATTATAAGAATAAAATTATTAAATTTAATGCATAAAAAATGATACAAAATTTTAAATTTAAACTAAACATAAAAAAATTTTCTTTTTAAAAACACATAATTTTATTTTTTTTTCATAAACCAGTATAAAACGAAAACCAGTAATAAATAAAACTTTTTAATTCCCGAGATAATGATGGGCAAAAAAGTAAAAAAATAATTTTTTTAATTTTTTTCCCAAAAACATTCGGGTAGACTGTGTAAAAAATGCTCAACCTCCCCGTTTGAGTTCTCAGGCCCCGATAAACTTTTGAAGGGGTCATTACATTCCAATCGTTCGTAAAGAAAGATTACATCAGGCATGAAGGTTCAATGACCAAAAACTGCTCAGCTACAGAAAAACCCCGGGTTCTGCGCATTCTTTTTAGAACCCTGGGAGGATTTTCTTGTTGCTGGGGTGTACAGAACACCCGGCGCGAGTGATCGCGGGTTAAGAGAGTCACGAAGTACATGGATAAACGTTATGTTGCTGACACCTGGGTGATAGTATAGGCAGTACAACTGGCGTTAGAATCTCGTCCACGTAACTGCGTTTCATCGAAGTGCATTGAAGGACGACTAGAGGTGATCGTATGTTCCAACAAATCCCAACTGTCACACCTTGTGTATTTACAATATGCCTCTCGACAAAAAATGCCTTAACGTACGTTTGACCTGGCCGTATCCACACGCATCTGCGCTGATCATCAGTATTTAAACTGATTCGGTATTCATTGTTTAATATTAAACGAATCCAGTCGTCACACTCTAAGGGCTTGAGATTGGAAAATATCCAATCGCACTGCCTATGTGCTGGATAAGTGCGGTAGTCATCTTCTTAGTATACCTGCTTCGGCCAGTTATCTTCGAATGGTTTCCCTTGATACCACCAGATGTCTAAACAGAGTTAATTGGCGCCGATCTGATTCTGGCGACATTGTTGGTGAGGACGTGACCCATCATATAATTGATCAACCATCGCACGCGTTTGTTTTCCTGGGATGAACTGTCCATCCATGAGGGTAGATTATCCCTTTTGCGATTCATTATTGCCAACACCGAACAAATATGATATTCCTCTGATTGAGGTGCCTGCCGATACGCCTGTTTGACCTAAATGCTTCTCCCAGTCTTACAATACGCTCCCTCTCAAAGTCTAATTATTGCGCATACTGTCTCTCTGGTTACATCTCCAAGGAATTTCCAGCCACAATACAAACCATCTAGATTGACAAAATTGTTTGACAGATTGCTTGATGGCACAAGCTATCATGACTTTAAACTTACCTGGCGGCGCATCTCATATGGGCATATTGCTCTTACCCTTGTCTCAATGGCGTCGGAACTTTAATCTTTTGCATACTACTAGACTACATTCCTGCCAATTTTCATTATAGTAGATTTTATCTGGGTGTATATATATTTTTTGGGGAAGAGTATAAAAGTATTTGGGGGAAAGTTTTACAAAATGTTGGTATTGAGCTGATAATTTTTTCAGTTAGTTGCAATCATGGAAAGGACGAGAAGAGCTCTTATAATTTAAAGATCCGTATTTATTTTCCACTAACAGAACAAATAATGTAAATTAAATTACGCAATTACGTAACGTAAGAGTAACAAAGCAAACAAATAAAAAATCACACGAACAACCAAACGAGAACATATAAGACATCTACATCAGCATTTATTTTTCACTACTGAGATCTCATCCTTTTTTATGTTGATCAATTGGAAACTACTAGAATCTTATGATATCCGATAAACGCTTTATTATTTGCTCCGAATACATGGGTGATGAAATATTGCATCACTCTTCTTTAATTAATGCTAATGTTTGAATCCGGGAGATAAAGTTTTATTTACTTCCCGTTAGGCTTAGTAATAAAATTTAATTGTTACTTATTATCACACAATGTCTGAAAGGGTTACAGACTATCCTGAATTAGAATTACTGTGAGCGAAAATTTAAGTAAAATATTATATACCTATGCATAATCAAAAGTTATTTAATTTATCTGGCTGATGATTATTTTCGTTTTACGTCTTTCTCTTTTTTAATACTTTCCATCCAACATTTGAAAATGTGTTTTTTTAGTGACACATTTTTATTTATCGTCAGTAGTTCTTCTTATGTCAAGAAACAATTAGTTTGAAATTTGTCAGATCTTATTTAATGTTTTTCAAACCGAATTTATTATTAATACGGAGAATGTTTTCCTGTTTATGGAAAAACAATAAGTTAGATTAGACCCTCTTCTTACATTCTTCATATTTACCTCTCTCAATTTCACATCTTCTTTTTAATATATATTAATAATACTTTAATTTCAGTCTAGTTAGAATATTAGTTACAGCTGCTAACAGTTAAGATAATTCAAACATGTCTTTAATCCACAAGCTGATTTTACAATGTTATGAAAATATTCCCACCTCGAATCTAAGGTTCGCATTATCTAATTCGAGATTATAATTATCATTTGATTAATAAAAACTTCTAAATATTTCTAAAATGTATTTGAATTATTTTCAAGTTTATACAATTTTTATTAATTTTATCATGTGTCTCTACAGTGAATTGTCTACATGTTTTGGAATTCTAATGTCACAATTTATTTCAAATGTAATGCAGTCATGATTTTCTATCGTTCTTATGGAATGTTTTTTTTTTATTCAATTTTTTAAATTACTTTTCAGAACAAAAAAATTGCTTTTTAAAATATAAACACAAATTGAGCTTTTTGGGAGTGCAAAAAATAATAAATGTAAATATTATATATTTGTTTAAAAAAATAGGAATATGCAAGATAAAATAATGTTTGACAATACTTTCCGATAAAAGGGACATAAGTTAAGTTAGAAAGAAAGAAAAAACTTTAAATAGTTTTGTAATGAAACTTAATCAGAATATCTTAAAAAAAGTTCTATAAATAAATAATAGAAAAGAAAATTCTTAAAAATCTACTGTTATTTTTATTTTTTTCTACCCCGCTTATTTAGCTTGGAATTTCTTAAATTCTCCACATGCCTTTTTCTCTTATATGCCGGGGTTTGCTCGACTTTTTTTGGAATTAAAGTTCCTCGAAATAGTTTTAATGAATTTAGCGAATAGATGAATTGCTTAAATGCATTTATCTATAAAATGCATTTTTAACAAATTAGCTTCAATTTGCTTTTTTACAGTTACACGATCAAAAGAATTTTTTCTTTACATTTTCCTCTTAATTAACAAAGTATAAGTTACAGTTTCCCAAAATAGCAACTTAATTTGTTTCCTTGAAGTAAAAAATGCAAATTTCTACTTATAAAATTTTGAATTCGTTACAATTTTCGAATGAGATTTATTCGAAATTAACAAATGTGATTTTGAAAACAAACTTTTTTAACTCTAACTTTATACATTTCATAGCAAAATATGTTCTTGCTATTTACTTTAAAAGTAAGTATTCTAATTCCTCTGAAATTAAAACCAAGTTTTCATTAATTATCTTTTATAAAAACTCAAACCCCGTTGTCTTTCAGAGATTCTAAGCCAAACTCGAAACATATTTTTAGGGGAAAAATTTTTTTCCCTTTTTAGACTCATATTTTTTACACATACATTTAAATTTAAATTTAAAATTTAGTTTTTTTGAATAAAAAAATTATAAAGGCGAAATTTCTCTCTTTAATATGTAATATAAAACATTTATAGGGTTTTAGTAATAGACTAAATTTAACATTTATTACAAATTTAACAACAACACAAATTTAAATTAAAACATTTTTACATTAGAAAAATCTAAAAAAGTAAGATATCTTGAGAAAATATGATACTGTTTTTGTCTAAGAAATGAGCCTATTCCATGTACTATTTTATAACAATGCATGAAGGAAGCCTTATCTTTTATTATTTTCAAAATAAAGATTTAGCTTTTAATATAATTTTTAGCTAATAATGGTTTATTTAGATTATTTTTAAGATATAACTTAAATAGAGTCAAATATAAGCGTGAATAATAATTTTAATGAAGTAAATTTATTTTATCTGTCATGCATGCTCGTAATAACTTACATATATTGAACTGAGCTAAGACGCCTTCACAAAATATACCTAGGAGTTTTATACCAGTTTCTTTATCATAGTAAAGTAAACGTTTATAAATAAATCTCTTGAAAAATGTACGAATTTATTTGCTATATTAAGCATGCTTTCATACCTATTGTTTGAACATAACATTTCTTAAGTAAATTTTCTAAAATGATATTTTGTATATATGGGTTTCTCTTCCAGGTTCACCAACAAATAAATTTTTATTTCTTGTTGTTGAGAAATTTTTTCAAGTATTGGTTTAGTTACTTGATACAATATAAAAACGTTCCTTAAGGATGGATATTTTGCTAGGTTTTTGAGCTATTTGTAGCCATGCATTCCACGTTAGCACGAATTTTGACAATAGTTATTCATATTTATTTGCTACAACGTCCTTGTATGTCGTCTGTGGAATTACAATGTAACGACATTTGGGGGAATGAGCATTGCACAGGAAATTTGATCCTTATGAATGTTCATTGAAACATCGGAAGGATGTACAAATATTATAAAGTAATTAAATACTCTGACATTTAAACATATGATATTAGCCTTAAATATATTTTGTTAAAGTATTGTATTAAATATAATACATAATAAATTAGAAATACAATAATATCACGCAACCTTCATACACGAAAAATATATTAAGAAACCTTATATTTGGTAAAACTATAAGCCTTTGCTTTAATAATGCCTTCTTACGGAGTGAAAAAAAGGATACTTAAATTTAATTCATGATTAGAAAATGCAGAAAAATTAATATTGCATTTCCAGTTTCATTACATTTTTAGGAGTAACATATTAGTTTTAATACTAATCTTTTTTCGAATTAATCTATAAAAATCGTTCAGGCTTTGTCTACAGTACCGCAATGCTGTACTGTTTTTACCAGTTAAATTAAGATAAGCCACATTGATATTTTGAAATATACATCATGCAGAAGAAGATGTATATAAATATTTTACCCGTACATGACGCTTAATTTTCAAAGCAGTAATTTTTTCTTCGTCTGGAAATATATTTGCATTTACACTTCTGTGTCTTATATTAGATGAGACGAGAAATTTGAATAAAATTTTAATAAATAGCTCACAAAATATTTTTATTTATCATCATTTGTCCAATTACAGTAGGTGTACAAAGGCGTATCTGCAAATTACTTTCTATTAATATATTTTTAGGTTCAAATTCAACTCAAAAAGTCTAATGCTCCTTTATTTAATAACGCCTTTTTTTTCTAGCAAGAATCTCATACTTATTATTTATCTTATAATGTCAGTAATATTTTGATTTTAGAGTATTTTGAGATGTTTATAAAATTGATTACTTAAAATAGAATCTCTATTCAGAGAATAAAATAACAGAAAATAAAAAAAAAGAACGTTGTTATGTTTTAAAGTTTTTCTCAGATGTTATAACAATTTCTCTGCTTTATACGTAGACCTACCTCGTTAAACAAACTTGTTGAATTTTTCGAAATTAGTAATCATCATTTATTAAAATGTCTAAAATCAAAAAAAATTGCAAATTATCTTATGACACATATTTTGCGTAATGTAAAACGTAAACTAACTCATTGTCAATTGTTTAAATTGTACATTATATAACTCCGATATACAAAAATAACTATAATTCTGTAAATGCTCTTATTGCGTATAAATCTATATATAATAGTAAGTCAAGTTAGCAGCAAATTTACCAGACCTTATACCTGTATATATTGAACAGTGAAATATTCCTTTAAATATTCTTATAAGAAACATTAAAAGTAGTTTTTACTGTTTAAATTTAATAAGAAATATTATACCTATCATATTTACATTTTTAAATAACTCCAAAATAGTCCATATTTAATACAAGGAATTTTACACAAATATTTAAATTTCTATTAATAAAAGTTGAGAAATTACTTTTAAATAATAACCTTGATTAATCATATAATATCCGTCACTCATTACAGGTAATAACATTTAACATTTTTTTTTTAATCCCTAGCACATTCCGAGATACTGAAATATTGTTATAATGAAAAATGAATTCTGTTCTTCCTATGATTTTGATTTCCATTTCAAATTTATTTTAATAATTGTAATTTTAATCAATAAAGTTGATCAGTGTTTCGTAAATATATCAGCAAAGTTAATTTTTGTTGAAATATTAAACATGTATGGTATTCTGTTCCATTATAAGGAAATATTTTCAATTTAAAATTGCACATTAACTTACTAATTCTAATGATTTTCAACAATAAATCACGTCTATAATAAAACTAATTTTTAACTAAAAAAGTGTTATGAAATTTATTTCATTTTAGTTAAGGTTAATATATTAATGTTTAAATAATTAGTTTTCATGATCAATCAATGATTTATTTGTTTTAGTATTGGTAGTAATATATAGTAATAATTATATATTAATCATACATCCATCTTCTATTTCTTATAATCTTAAATGATATAATACCCGTAGAATTTCTGCACAAGTCGAAAAAATTCATTACCTCAATATTCATTCATGCAATCATTTTAAGCAACACTCGTTGACAGATAGAAACGTCATGATAGATAGTTATGACAAAAAATATCATTTCGTAGTTAAGTTCAGTTACTGCTCTGAGAATTTTGAACCAATCAAAATATTCACTCCATTTCTTCTTATATTTATGTGTTTCAACATTCTTTCTCCAAAATCACCTACTTATTTCTTTCTGTATCTCGACTTTTATTGACGATAGAGGTTTGCAGTTTCAAAATAGATTTTCAAGTGTGGTATTACAGTCATGTTACTTGTTTCGTCGCCAAGAATTTTATTTCGTCAAAATGAGCATGTTCCTTATCGCTGAGTACCTGCTTTTATTTTTGGGCTAATACTGAAAAAATATCGTGATCATGTTTTTGCAGCATATATTATCGTTTAATAAAATGATGCTGATAATCAATTGTTGTAAGTATTTCTGCATTTACGAACCAAATTCAGTTGACACATGAAAAAAAATTTTTAAGTGTTTTAATTGTGTGAAGAAAGCAAGTAGAATACGAGTTTCAAAATGATGTTATTTAGAATCCTTATGTATTGATGTATAGATGCATTAAGAAATTGTCAAAAATCAATAAAAAAATATTTTCAACTGATTACCTGTCCTTTAAAATACATGGATAAATAAACCGGAAATTATGTTTTCAAAACAATTGTTATTTATTAACATTTTTAAAATGTATATATTTCTAAATTTTTGTTATCATAAATATATAATCATAACTTTCAAACAATGAGAGTATTTTTATGTAAATCATTGAACACAAATGTAATTACAATAATGTAAATGTTGTGAAAATCTATTTAAAAAAAATGTAAATGATGGGCAAATGTTGAATCGAAATTGAAACTCTACCTCTAAATTCAATTTGATAATGGAAAATTATGTTAAGAATTAAGAAATTGTACAGTAAATCTCTTACACTTAAAACCGCTATTAAATAATGCAAGGAAAAAAAAAACTTCCAGACAATTTTTTTAAAAGACAGGAATTAAAAAAGAAATATTAAAAAAAAAAAAAGAAAGAAAGAAAGAAATTAATGTGTATGTAAAGGGGAAGTACTGGTCATCATTATTTACAAGTGAACAATTTTTAAGGTTTTCAAAATAAAAATTCAACCACTCAAACAGCTTAAATGAGTGACACAACATGAAGTTTATAATAAAAAAGTACGTGAATAAAGTAGTTTAGTAAACAATGTATCATTAAAACTAAAAAATACATGTATTTTTGTTTCCTTATTTTTTCTGCTTAATTCAGCATTTAACGAGTGAGGCTGTTTAAACACGGTAAGAAAAAAATTGATGTCCAATGGTTTACTGGTTTCTATCAATCATAATTCTTCTGGATTATAAAATTGACTAGTTACTTAATTATGCACACACATAACTATTTCTTGCAAGAATCACCTCATGGATAAAGGAATAAATATGGCGTAGGAACTTGAGCCTCATCATTTTTGTTTTTTACGATACTTCATACTTCTAATTATAGTTCTATAATACCAGTGGTCATTTTAATAAAACCCCAAAAGGATCATCATTTATCAATTAAAACATTTTTTTCTTAAAATTTTTTTTATTTGGGGCAAAATCTAGATTTAAATTCATAGTTCACTTTGTATTCACAGCACATTGATTCTCATATACTGTACCACAGCATTTTTGTGTAATACTTTCTTAAAGTATTGTTATGAATTTTGTATAAATAGCGTAAATAATTTGTATTTGGATGTGTAATGCATTTATTTTATGCTAAAATTGTAATATTCTAAGCGAGGGTTTTTCCCCAAAGGGCTTTAATGGGGTTGGCGAATTTATGAGAAGTTCTAAATTTTTGGCGTTTTTGGGAGGCGAAGTTTTTTACTCAATTTAAAAATTGGTTTTCCCCATTTTTTCGCTTTGGCGCATTTTTGGGAAGTTTACCGGTCTTAAAAATTTTTAGTTTTTCCCAAACATCAGTCTTTTTAACCCGCTTTGGGATTTTTTGAAGTTTACCGGGTCTTTAAAAAATTTTTTAAAGTGTTTTTTAACCCGAAAGAGTGTTTTTGATTTAAAACCCGGAATTACGGAAAGCAAATTGTTTTGGATTTTTTAAATAAATTTGCATCGCTTTTAAATAACCGTTTTTCCTCTTTGGGAATGATTTGCATAAAATTCTTGAACTGCAATCAACGCAACAGTATTAATTCTGATAATTACTTCCATTATTGTTTTAAAGTTATTCCTTTGTTTGGTATATCAGAGATAAAACAAAGTCCTTATGAATGTTTTATTTTGTCAAATTTTAAGCGTCAAGAATTTGTAGAAAATAAAACTTAAAAACAAATTATTTGAAATTCAGATGTCATACTTTGTGTAATTTAACATGAAAATTTATGTGGTCATTGATCTTAGAAATATAAAATTTCTATATCCCCTCTATATACACAATATTTTTATATTCAATCAATATTCCCTCTATTTATTGAAGTACTGGTGAGAGATAATAAGCCCAAAATTACTCTTCTGCGTATACACCTATTCCCCGAAAAACGGGATTTCAAATTTTAATATAGAAATACTATCAATTTTGTTTATATACAAAAAATGAGTACAGAAATAAACCACAATACCATTTTAATGATTTAAAAAACACTCCTGTAAATTGTAGCAAATAAATAACATAATTTCATTGAAAAATTTGAAAAAGTTTTTTCTTATTTAAGAAAAATAATTTTTAAATTAAATCGCATTTGTTTTAGAGTGTGCTTTATGTTTATCTCCCCCAGTTTAATTTCTTGCTTAAATGGACCATTTTCACCATGCTTCACCTTAAAAAAAGAGACAATACTTTTGTTCTAAGAATTAAAATTTTTTTTTCAATATTCAAACAAATAATTCAGCCTTTTAGAAACATATTTTTTTTTAAAATTTACTTATAAGAAAATTTATTTCCATAAAAAAAAAATAACCGTAACCTATGTATTTTTCTTCGAAAGTAAGGTTTTTACATTAATAAAATATATTACAAAAACTATGCTTCGTTATTTTGAATCAGTAAAAAATAATATTTCGGTATTTTACTAACACATCGATCACAAATACTTACACAACTTTAAAATTCGAATTCATGATTCAAAAGAAAATGAATATGATAATTTATTGAATAAGAATAGAAAACGGTTTTCCAAGAAAGAAACTGATTTTTCTCATTTCAAAACTTACTTTATTTCTCAAATTTTCCACGAAGTCCTGATTTAATTTAAAATTTTTTTCAGACACTTCATTTAAAGATTGTCATCCTTTTATAATTAAAAAAAGGGGGGGTAAATCTTGCCTCAAACATTCTATCTAATCAAGGCATAAAGTGGTGGGATGCTTTGTATAAAATTTCTAATCCTTCTTTTCTTTTCCATGATCGCATGCTCATAAGTGAATGGAATTCCATGAACTGGCCTTTTTTCATGCACAATAATAAGCAGGTGGTCTTAATTACTTTTTTACAGGTGTGATTTAATTGAAGAACTCTGTTTTTTGATGATCATTCTCCATAAAGAGTTGATTATTGTGATTTTTTTATTGTAATGTACATGCTTACTTATACAAATATAAAGATTTACTGAACTGTATCAATTATTTTCAACTGACTTTTTATTTCATTGTAATTTTCCATTAAAAATTCTGGTTTCTAAATTCAGTTGCTTGTTTATCAAGTATTTTCTTGTACATATACTTTTTTGTGCACGGAAATGCAGAATGTAAGCCACAGAATGTCAAATATAGTCTTTTACATTAAAAAAACTATTTTAAAAAAATAAGTATGATTAAACAAGATTAGTATTACTAGCTTTAGTCAAAAATAATAATAAATAAATAAATGTATTTAATTCAGAAATGTTTTTAGAACGCATAAAACAATTTTACTGTAATAGTACAGAATCGTATAATAAACTCTGTTTCTTAATTTATTTAAGAGTCTTTAACCGATTATAAGCAATTGATTGTAAAATTTTTTAAAGAAGTGTCTTATTGAATTTAGAAAAAAACAAGTAATTCATTGTTATTTCGCAGTCATCTACAGAAACGAAAAAGTTGAAATTTTTAAAAGCTGCTACTTATATGGTATGGATTTTATATAAATTATGTAACATTTTTATCAGGGGTTTATACTCTATATATTAAAAATTGATTTACTATTTCTTCTCTTTGCTAACATTTTATATTCCATTATATCGAGTAGCTACACTTTTTAAAAATTGTTATTTATGCCTTTACGAATATTATATTAAAGAAATATAATATGTTTATCCAAGTATGCATTCATGTATTGTTAAAAGGTTAAATAAATTCCTTCTTAGAAATCAATAAATTTAGAAACACAAATAAACTTTTGTAATTTGTAACTTTAATTAAAGATATAATCGTTTGTTTACGGATAAGATAATGATATTTTTTATATGTTCATAAAGAATACGATTACATAGATTTCAATAATATGCATTGAATAATGATTTACTTTAATTTAGATACATATCCATTGGGTCAAGTACAACGTTCTACCTTTCTTTTAAATTACTGTAAAATCCGGCGTATCGCACAAATTTATTAGGCACACGCATACTTTTAAGTTGCTTTTTTTTAAAATTTTCATGTGTATGCGCCGTATAACACGCACCCCCGTTTTTAAGAAGGAACTTGAAATGTATCCATGTCATGGTCTATTATGTTTTAAAGACATTTATTCGAGGGTTATTCCTAGGATTTTAAATAAAATAGTTTTCTTCTAAATATATATCCAACCTTGTAAGTTCATCTGGTATTTCATTTCTATTAAAAAAACTATTTTGATGTATCTAGAAATCTAATTTGCTTTTATGCTATCATTTTTATACCAGAAATATAACGTGCATCCATATATTATGTTTTGTATTAAAAGTGCAGGTTATACACCTGATTTTACGGTAGTTAAAAACAGACTGATAATTTGAAAATTTGTATTTTTCTAATTTAGAGCAATAGCTTACAAAAGCATGAACCATAAATGGAAGTGAAAAACGAGCATTGCAAACAGAAAATTATTTTAAAATCCCAGCTGAATTTTAAAAATTATATCTGTGCGACTGCAGATAACCTCCTATTCTTTAATACCAGATTTCTATTCAACTCAACCGCAATGCTTCAAAAATAACCTTTGTTTAATCCTTGCTGTCAGAACAATGAAAATTTGATTATGTTTAAATGCATGTGTTTTTTTTTCCGCTTCTGCACGCTACTCCATATGTCATCATTTATTTCAATTTTCCTGGTAACCGAACATACGTGGAAAAAGATAAAATAGGACAGTGAAATTTCAGCAATAAATCATTGGATGGCTTCTAAACAGCATCGGTTTGCCCACGGCAACATTATAAAGTTTTGTTGAACTCATCTTGATGGATGAGCTCATTAAGGTTCTTAAGTCTATAGCATTTTAAATGGGTTTTTTAAAAAGAAGTGTAGAAGAATCAAAAGTGATGTCAAGCGTTTAACGTCATGTTGGTGCCTACACACGATGAACTTTCATCCATAGTATTTTAATTAATGTTAATATTTCCTTGCTACTCACTAAGTAATACAATAAAAGAAAATTATTTGAAACCTGTTTAACATATGTTTAAAAATTTAATCCAAAAAGAATTTATATTACCAGGAATTTAATTAAAATTAAAAATTATTTCGATTTTTTTTTATAAAACCTAAATTTTTTTAATGTAAATAAGCATTTATATATATGATACGATGTTATGTTTATTATATCTACGTATATGGTAAAAAAAGTGTGACGTTTTTTAAAATTAGTATAAGCATATCAATATATTTTTCCAGACGAAAATTTCTTCTATTTTGTTGCCTTTGATTCAATAGAAAAATAAAATAAGTGCAACTTTTTGTGTGAGTTAGTGATAAATGTATCTGAAATTATTCTGATTTTCTAAGTTTGTCAATTGCGGTTGAACGAAGAACAATGGTAATTGTAATGCTAATCTTATAGTTTAATTAAGAAGGGACAGACGTTATATATATGTAATAACTCCAATAAAACTTAATTGTAATAGCTCTTGCATTATTTAATGCCAAGTCCTTCAGGACAATCTTGTAATTATTTTAATTGGTTACCCACCTACCAGAACTTATGAAACTATTTCCATCCACCTCCTAAAATCACGCGACGTTCTTTGCCCA
>BMAV01001612.1:0-25050 GCA_019973955.1 Trichonephila inaurata madagascariensis
CTCCCCAACCCCCCCCCCCTCCCTCCAAAGTTTGTTTGAAAGGTGTGTTGGGAACGGTTATCCTCAAACAATTACTCAACAAAAGAAACATGCTACCAATTTTCACGTCTGTCTGACACTTCAAAACGGGATTTTTTTCTTTCTTCTTCTTTTACATCTCCTCATTCCCTTGAGAGGGAATTTTTGCAAGACTTGCTTTTAGAGGATTTTTCCTTAACAAAAGAAACATACCAAATTTTGAATCTGTACGTCGAACGGTTCAAAAACGGGAATTTTTATCTGTGAATCCTCTTTAACCTCTCTCAACTGTCCTTGGGAATCGATTTCCGGAAAACCCATTCTTAGCGGATTTCTACTCCACAGAAGAAACATGATTACCAAATAACTGTAGGTCTAATACAGGGGTCGGCAACCTATGGCACGTGGTACAATTCTCCATGGCACACTACACTGCTCTACAAATTTGTCAATTTTTTAGTGGATGGAAGTTGTTAAATTTGTAATGGACCTTATCCGACAAACAACTTCAGAATTATAGAAGTTTACGAAATAACGAAAAAATCTAAGCGATAGCTTTTCGATAAATTTACAGCGATTTTGTAAATTATTGAATGTCACTGATGGACAGATTTAATGGTTTCAAGAGAGAAAATTGCTGCACTGTGCTTTCCGCTTTTGTTTCTATATATCAAAGGAAAAAAAATTTTTTCCTCATATGAAAAAATATTTCGAGTCTGCAATGAAATTATTTAGCAGCTGAATGATCAGAATCGTGGCAAATTGAAACCTGATACACCAGATTTTGCAACCGGAAAGTCGAGCGGTGAAAGCACTAGGCTCACATACAAATTTTTATTTGACTTTTTATTTAACTGTAATGAAGAGAAATATTTATATTTTATGCTGTCTATTTCTTATTTTAATAAATAAGTTTAAAACTACATAATATATGTAAAATTTTAATTTTTTTTTTTGAAGAAATTGTTATTTTTTATGCTATTTATTTTTACGGTAAAAATATCTTTAAATGATTCAACATTAATAAATAATAAAACTGGAAATCTGAATTATTGACCTCTATTCTCTTATTCTGCATGCATTAGCACGGGTATCGAATTGTTTCAAGAATGACCTATATATATACTGTGTGGCACGCTGAATCATATTGGTTTGGCACACCACAGCTATAAGATTGTCTATCTTTGGTCTAATAGTTCGGTATATCTCGTAATGAGTATATGAGAGAGGGAATCGCTTTCTCCTTCATATATATAGGTTTCAGGTTTATCACATACAGTTAATTATTAGATTTCCTTAAATATTTCTTATTTATTTTTTGAATTGCCTGTGTAAAATCATATCTAAGAAAATACAGAACAAAATCATTTTATAGGAAACGACAAGCAGAAAAAAAATTTGAAAAAGGTCCTTAGATTTCTATTGTATTATCTTTTAATGAAATACAATTCGATGATATGCGGTAATAAGGTAACGGAAGATGAATATGATGGACATTGCATCTTAACCAATAATGAAAGTTCATAAAGTTTTTTTTTAAATAAACAGTATTTAGATACATGTAGAAATCTAATTTTTTTTAGTGCTCAAATTGTCCTTATTTTTAAAAATATCGTTTTGCATCCGATAAATAACGCGCACTCGAAATTTTTTTTTTATTTTTGTGTTAAAAGTGCACATTATACGCCAGAATATGCGGTATATTTATACATATGTACATACTGTATAGTTAAAAACAGTTAAAGTTTCATGTTATTCAGAGAAAGAATGAGAAAACTTAAAAAAAAAAAAAAAAAATGTAAAAATCATATTAAATTGAATATTATTTTTTAACCCTCTTTGTAAAAAAGCGAATAAAAAGATTTTTTGAATACTATGGAAACCAAAGGTGTCAAACTCAATGGTCAATTTGGGCCAAACCAAAAAGGTTTAACTTTAAATGGGCCGCAAAAAAAAAAATCAATATTCATAGAAACGTAGTTTTTTCGAATAACACGTTATAATATACATATATAAAAGGACAAGAAGCATTTAACGTTTACATCCTGACAATTGACAGCTCTAATCTGCTACTATTTTTCCTATTTCGGGGGAAAATTTTTTTTTTTTATTTTGTTGTATATTATTGTAAGCCGGTATATTGGCCGGACCGTGAGTTTGACGCCCCTGGTGTAAACATTTGTGCATAACCTAAAATCATAAGAAAATGCAATTCAAAAATCAAAATTACCTTTCGCTGTTTCAAAGAAACGCAATGTAAAAAAAGGAATTGCAGATTTAGAACTACAGGCCACTCCTTTCTTCGAAAACTCTGACTTCCTTCAAGGTCATTTCAACCCTCTTTTAACTAGCCCTGAAGCATGTCATAAAATTCGGTATGTGTTTTGTCACTTCTATTGGGGTCTTTTGTCGCATGTGATAGAGCCTTGTCCATTCACGAGCCATCCTTAACTCATGTATGCAAATAAGTAAACATTGCTTGGTACCACTTTAAGAAGTGTCTGTTGTGTGTGTGATTGTATCTACCCGCTGCAGCATTTTTATCAATAAATTGGACTTTTCCCTCTTTAGAAATAAGACTAATATTTTCCTTTATTTTCAACAAACTTTGTCGATGGAAATACTTAATATTAAGGTGGCCAGTTTTTTTACAATGAAAAGGAGGACGAAAAATTTAAGAAAAAATTGCAACGTAAATGTATGAAACATTTTATTAATTCAAACAAAAATACACGAATTACGCTTTTAATTATTTACTTCAACGAGTATTTTTCCATTGAATAATGTTTCTTTTTTTTTGTCTACGTATTCTTTTCGAATATATTAGAGAAATTGCGGAGCAAAAAATATCCTTCATACTGAATTTTACGATAAGCATTATAAGCTAATATATTAACATTCAATCTTGATTTCTCACTTGTCCAAAAATAATTACCAACTGAATAAACTTTTTCAACTGCTGCATTAGTTCCAGGGCAGCACAACGTAAATTCAACAAGAATAACTAAATTTTCATGTGGAATGTGTTCATTTTTGAAATGGTTTAAGTGTTTTCACACATCTTTTATCGATTTCAGCATGTTGATTTTCCAATTGTTCTAATTTATTAGAATCTAAATATGCCTTCAGTCGTCTTTCTTCTTCAAACACACCATTGTCATCTATTTTAATATCAGGCATTTCTTTCAATAAAAACTCAACACAAGTTTCTATATTTGCCCACTTATTTGCGACGAAGTAAAAAAACACCTTTGGAAACTGTTATTTCCTGTGATATTTGTTTCAGACTAGTCTTCGACATATTGGAAATATGTTTGGTTTATCTCTGAATACAGAGATTAACAGATCGGTTTTAAAATTTTGAAAAGGAGGACACTCGAGGAAGGACAGAACCTATAAAAGGAGGACGGTTGGTCACCTTATTAATATAGAAGTAACTTTTCTCAGCCAATCAAATATATTAATATACTATATTTTAACTTTAAAGTGTACAATTCAGTTATTTCATAGAATAACTAGGTATTCCATGATATAATTAGACAAGTCAGTTAAAGTATATAATAGATGAACGTTTTCATACCTTACCTAGTTATTCTATGAAATAATTAATGATAGACCGTTAAAGTGAGAAATAAACAATTTCAAAGTTATTTTATAAATTAATTGATCATAAATAGCTAAAATGTCTAAAAAAAAGACATTTTATCTCTATTGCCTATAATAAAATCATAAATAATAAGGAAAAGCAGATGATATAACCACTGGTGTAGCTAGTTTCGAGTGGGCCCAGTATCAAAATTCATCCGGAGCCCTTTTTTAGATATGAGAACCCTCCTAGTGGGACTGTAGTTGCACATCTTTGGGTCCCGTATCATTGATACGTCGGTAGCTACGCCCCTGGATATAACTTACTATTGCTTATTTGCTAACATTAGTTAAACACAGAAAGGAGGAAAAAATATAATGTTGAAATAGAGTTATATTTAAATATCCAGAAAACGTATATCAGTAGAAAAACTGTTGCTTCATAAAAACATTGTTTAAACTTTTTCAAAAAGAAAAAAAAAAAAAATGTAATAGAATATTAATTTAATTTTATGAGAAATACCTTTTTTTTTTTCTTTTCATTATTTATCAGAGCAAGGATTGTTGTAGTGACAATTTGAATTGCTCAGCATATTATTTTTTAAAAAAGCACAATTTTTACTGTAACACATTTTTTTACACGAGCACTTTTTAAATCCTCGTCTAGTACTGCAACTTTAAGCTGTGTCAATAGATCGAAGCGTTGTGTCAATATTCGGGACTTCTTCAATGGAAATGAATTCACGCTCACATGTACTGAACTGAGATCTAGAGTACAATAGTTTTATTCGGCCATTTTTGTTCAAAGAACTTTCGAGTGTCGTATTTCATACTTTAACGATCGAGTAATCACTATTCTGTAAAATACCTAGTTAAATCGTGGGATTTAATAATTTTATATACTTTGACTTGTCTAGTTATTTCATGAAATACCTAGTTATTCTATGAAATCACGGATTTCATACTTTAACAGCAACATATATACAAATAAAAATAAAATACTGTCATGCAGATGCAGCCAAAATTGATTTACTGTAAGAATGTGGAAAAATTCGTTTGAGATTATTAAACTTTCCCTGTAATCTCCCTTTAACAAAAGTTTTACGATAATAATTCAGTTCATGCTAAAAAAAATTTAATAAAATATAAATTTATGAATATCTTACTCTCAAAAAGGAGAACAAAAAAAAAATTATTAAAATGATATGATGACTGTTTTATGAGTTTTTAAAATTTATTTTCAATAATATTTATTTTTAATGTTTTTCGTTTTATTCGAAACGAATTTTGAGCTGTCCATATTGGTCCAAATATGATTGTCTAAAAATAAACAAAGGAATCGCAAATAAAGAAACGAAAACTTCGATTTTTTTAGTATCAACTCATTTGTTATATCTTCATACACTTTACTCTTTTGAAATAAAGAGGGCGCTATTTCTCTGGAAAACCATCTAATCAATACAACTCTACCGAGGAAAGAAAACTTCGGAAAACACGCTTTATGATGGTTTGAATCATGATTCATTGGGCTGGCCGCTAGATCGTTAGCAAAAATGGATAGAGAAATTGCACAAATTCCCAACGAGTCTAATGAAGTAAAAGTAACTTTTACAGTGGTTTTAAATGCTAGTATTAGTTGGTTAGAGAGACCTACAAAAAACAATATAAATTATCATTTAGTGGCATGTATCATTCTGGCTTCATTGGCACTTACAGCTATTGCTATCAACGCATGTGTTCTAGTGGCAATTGTTTACAGTAGCAGTTTGAAAAAAGTCATTTTAAATCAACTAGTATCTGTGGTATCAGCGGCTTGTGTTTTGGACTGCATCATCAATATACCATTTTCGCTATACTGCATTAAAGTAGGTGAATGGTTGTTAGGTGTGAAGGTATGTACTACGAATGCTGTTTTTGTGCTTTTAATTAGTTTTATAATAACGTGGAGTGTTTGTGGCATGTGCGTAGAGCGATGGTATTCTATCTCTAAAAGAAATAAATGCAGACTCTTCACTGTTTGTAAACAAGTGGTTGCCATAGCAATACCTCTAACTCTAAGTATTATAAGTTTACTTCCTGTAGTATTAGGCTTGATTGAGGTGAGATTGTTTCCCGATCGTTTTATGTGCTCAATTGCTATAAAAAAGGAACGATGTTATAGAACTATAATACTATTATGCTTCATTTTCCCCATCACTCTTGGACTACTCGCATTGTTAAGCTCTCTGATTAAAAATTTTACAAAAGTAAGAAACATTAGTTTACAACGGGGGCAACTTTCTTACGCCGAACTGTTCTTCGAAGAGTCACATCTGTGGAATGAATGGCAAAACTGTAAATTCGTTGGTATTATAACGCTTTTATTTTTTGCATTGGAACTTCCTTTTATTATAAGCCAAACTATTTACACATCAGAATCATCAGAATATTCCCGATATTTGCATCAAAATTCAACCTCTAATGACTTCCTTCCCCTCACACAATCGACATCCACAATCGACAGAGTATACTCTTGGTCAAAATTCTTATTTTGTTTGGTTTTTCCTCTTGTTACTTTAACTCTACGCAAGGATATCCGGCGAAAATTCAGTTCCATGGTGCCATTCTGTAAGCCTTACTCCTCGGTATCCAGCAAGAAAAGTAATGAGTCGACAAGTGCCCGAGATGAAAGCCCAGATGATTTTCTTGTTCCACAAGTCTGGAGAAGAAGGAGACTGTCTTCTGTGACTAGTTTAACTACACCAATAGTCTTCGGAAAGTCTAAAGTGGCGAACAGTCAATTCCAGTTGCTCGATTTTTCGGCCGGAATGGCAAAGTGGAAAGCCAGTTATGAAGAATCGAAAAGAATCGAAAAACTTTCTAGAAAGCGTGGGAGAACTTTCTTTGATGATGCATTTGAAGATGAAGAGGAGTTCACAGAATTCGTCGGGTATGAAGACGGCACCGAAGACGAAATAAATTCTTCGGAAGATTTTAAAGGAAACACGAACGTTAAAGAAGTAGCAGTGCAAACAAACGACAAATGTTTTCAAAATGCGATGTTCCCTGAAACGTCTCGTAACAATTCTTCATACATTAACTTTAAATCTATCATGGAGAAACAAAACTCTTTGGAAAAAAGAAGATATAAAAATCGCAATCGACGTTTATCAAAATCTTTCACTTCGTATCGAAGCAATTCTATTTCTTCAGATCACAAGAACTACTTAACTTATCCCAAAATATCTTCAAATGTCAGGATACAATCTAACTTGCATCCAAACATGACTACCTCAGATTTGCTGAAGGCTTTAAAAGCTTACAGATCCAAAAAATCTTTAACAGCTTGTGCTCTTATCCCAAGAAGTACAACAGAACTCATGGATGTGACGTCGGAAAGTAAAAACATAGTCAGTTTATAGTGATTCTAAATTTGTTTTTAAATGCCAGAAAAATTTCAATTTCACTGAATATATTTCCAGATGTATTTACTTTACATGGTCTATGAAAATTCACGGTGAAATAGTCTATGAAAATTCATTCTTTGGCTTTAGAAATAACAAATTTACATATCGTGTTTAAACGTCTCTGTTCTAGGTTTTTAAAAGTTCAAAAATATATAATTGGGCAATGTTTATAAATTTTCTTTTAATAATCAATTTGCATAGCTTTTTACGCCATGTAATTTATAAGGATGTGATTTCTTTCATATTTTTTTGTTAAATCTTTACAAATCTGAAATAATTACAATATTTCTTCCATTTTCAGTGTGTGATGTGCCTAAGCTCCCATTTTACTTCCTCATTTGATAAGTTTAAATAACATGAATTTCTTCTCATCATATAGAATTTATTTAAATATTCACTAATATTACATAAGTTTATTTAAATATTTAGCAATTTTTAAATATTGAAATAATTTTCATTGTAGATTTTATAGGCATTTTTTTAAAGCTTCTTAAAAAGTTTGTTCCTATTACGGATATTAAAAGTTATGATTTTACTCTGAGATATAAATTATATTTCTTTTATGAATCTGTAAATTTTTATATTTTTATACTTATGATTATAATAATACATAAAACATCAAATTATTAATAATTAATGAAATTGTATTTTTATTATGTTTAATCTCCGCTACACTATTAAACTTTTCAAATACTGATAAAAATTATTGTGTCACTACATCAAAATATTCTTAGCACAAAACTGTACTTTACTAAATTAATATTAGATAATTTACTTTAATTTAAGTATTTAATTAAAACTTGAAAAAATGTATTGTGTTATATCAAAATATTTAAGATATTTATTTTGTTTGTGCATATGTAATACTCACGAAAGTAAAAACCCTTAAATAACATTAAAAAATTTTAATGATGTGATTTTTAATTTCATTATATTTTAAGATTTTTTTTTTAAATTGTTATTTATAACTTTATTTCATGTTTTCATAGAATTAACTTCATAAAAACATGACAGGATTTTCAAAATTTTAAGTATTCATTTGGCAATTTTTGTTTTTATATGGTTTCATAAGTAATGTAGTTTAAAAAGTCTTCTCGTCAAAATGAAAACTTTTCCTTATATGTATTGTTTCACAAGTAAGTTTATTTATTTTATTCTTTTCTGTTTAAAAATAATTTGTATGTTTCATGTAATTATTTGATATTAATTTCATTAAATGAATCTTATTAAAAAGCTTTGTAAACAAATGTGTGTAATCGCTGTTAATTGATTTATATTACATTTAATTATAATTTTGGATCCATATTAAAAAACACTAGTTGTTTATTAATGAAATATTTGAAAGAGGGACATAAGATATATATAATACTTCAATATTCATTACAAATCAATAACTTATACAACTCTAAGCCTAATTCTTAAATTTATTCTATCTTTTTACCATTTTAGCTTATTCTTGTTCTCATTTTTTTTTATTGAATTACTACATTTAAAATATTCCAAAAAAATTCGAAAAATATAGTAAATAATTGTGTCGAATTTTATTTTGAAATACCATAAAGCTTTTGTGATAATCACCAAAATTTATTGAACTCACAGACAAAACGAAACATTCACGTTTTTATTATACATTCCATTTATGTGGTAGAATTTTCTATCACTTGTTGGAATTCCGTATGTATCGATTTTCGCTTACTATGCATAACGAGTTTATAACCATAAAATCGATTTCAAACTAAAACGTGTCGCAAAATAACGCTTTTTCATCATATATTATGCATTATTTTGGGAGAAAAAAAAGCTTTAGAGTTCGAATATTATACTTTTCTTCAAGAGGAATCTTTTTTTTTTTTTTTTACTTTTGGTCACGAAGGTAAGGCATTAAACAATTCCACAAATATAAATAAAATTGACGTTCCAAAGTTTTTGAAATCGAACATTTATAAGTAATCTACTTTATATCAATTCATACATTTTTTTGTTGTGATAAGTAACTTTCAACGGATAAAAAAGTTCGATATTTCCTGTTAATAGAACGTATATATAATCGTTTTTTATATATTTTTTTTATTTATAATTCTTATAAATAGTTTTTTTATTAGTCTTATGAATGTTTCTGTGTGAAGAAAGTAAATGTAGTTTTAAACCTCTAAGCGTTTTTTCTTATTAATTCCATAGTTAAGAGAACTATTGGATATATTGTTACATTGTTGACAAGATATGACTTTATGAATAATGTGGTTATAGTTACAGTTCTAGGCAAAATTATGGTTTATTGTCAATTTTATAAATAAAATCAATTTTTTCCATGAAATCATTGATTTTTATATGTGAAATACACAAAAAATACATTAAAAAACATATCTTCAACAAATACCAGCTGTTTGAAAAACAATTAGAAACAAAGACATCGAAATCAGTAAATCCATATAGAAATTATATGGATTAAATTAAAAACGGCTCTTTCTGAAAAGTGAATATTTTGATTTTGTGATGAAAAAACCCAATACAAAAATTATTTAAAATAAAATCTATCGAAAATTTTATCCATATAAAAAATACAGTAAAAGTCGATGTTACAATGCAACTTTTCTAAATGAATTTCAAAATAAATCACTTAAAACATAATATGTTAAAAGATGTAGATTTTTATAATCGGTATTAATTACTGTAGTTAAATGCTGAAGTTAATATAAAAGTCAAAGCCAAAATGTTACTCTATACTTTCTCAATTTAAAGATCGTAATTTAAATTATTAAGATATACTGCGCATATAAATTTTCATTTACTTTTAAAACTTGCATATTGTAAAGTAAAAAAAAAAATTATGGTAATGAATTGCTGACTTGAGTACATAATTATACATACAAAAGTTATCTTATATATATATATATATATATATATATATATAAGCTTATTAAGTTAACATTTCTCTTCACTAATGCATGATTATAAATTAGACTCTTCGAAAAGATATTGTACAAACCTTTTTCAGCAGGTAGAAATTTAATTTTCATTCACTAAGATTTTTTCTCTTAAATGTAATGTAATTAGTCAAATTCATTAAAGTAACACTCACACTATCATAACAAATTTTTTAAAACAAATAAATATATGCATATCTATAGTAAAATACTATAATTAGAGATTTTCGTAGATAATGAATGGATGTCTGCTATAAAAACTGATATTATAGTTAGTTTTAAAACAATTTTTAAAGAATGCAATCTTTTTAAGAAATCAGAAAAACTTTTTTTAAAAATATAACAATGCATGTCATTAACCAGAGTTTCTGAGTTAAAATGAAAAACCTTTTATAGCATATACAAACTTAATACATTTATGATACACTTTACATCTGGCTAATTAAAAGGTATACATTATTATCAATATTTCTCATCTGGTCTATGAATTTAATTATAACTACAAACTATACTTATATATGAGAAAAATAGTTTGTAGTTAAGACCTGTATATACATTGTCATCCATAAATGAATTCCGAAAAGTACTAAATTATATTCGGATTTTTTGCTGTTGTGTAAAATATTAATTTAACCTCCTAAATTATTTAACAATGAGAACAGGAAAGATCATACACGAGATGTACAACCTTATCATAACAAACATTTATATAATTACTTCTAATTGTTTTCCTTAGGCTTAATTGCTTAAGAAAAATATAAATGTATAATTTATTGAAAGAATCAGTAAATAGAAATTCGACCGTGTTCCTTTAAAAGAAGCAATCCATTTGTATAAATTATACCAGTTTTAAAATTCAAAAAGGTCACGTTTTGTGTAAAAGTCCTAAAACAAATATCTTTTTCCTGAAAACTATTATAAATGATAATTTTTCAGATCAAAAATACGAAAATTTACGAGGTACTTAATGTTGTGAAAAAGAATTTTACAAAATTTTGCCTGACTTCCTAATTAGAAAGCATTGTAAATAATTTTGTTCTGTACCTCAGAATGCATACGGTTATCACCCCCAATTAAAATTGAATTGTAGTTTAAAGTCTTACATTACATGGTGTGAAATGGAAGAGGGTTTCCAGCTAGTTTTGCGGTATCCTATGCCGAATCACATGACTACGGTTCAAAATGACGAAATTAACCCGTCTCCTTTAAAGTTCTGTCCCATTGGTGGATAGATTTTGATGTCGGAGGGTCGACATTCCATTCTGTTCGAACATCTCACTGTACACGCTTGACTGATTTAAATTCCGTTAACCAGAGTACACACTGTGCATCGTGTTCCATGACACTTTTCCTTGAAGATCTCTTTCAAGAGGTGATAAGTAGGCTTTCTTGAATAATCTTTACAACAGCAAAAAAAAGTGTTTTGTCAATGATATTGTCACAGCGGTAACAAAGACACCCTATGAAATTTATTACATTATTGGTAATATGTATGAAACCGTTTACTGATGCAGAAATTGTAAAGGAGTGATTCTTAAATGCTTCCAATTTAGAAAAATTCAGACATCTTTACTAATGAAGTTAGTGTTACAAGTTCATCGTCTGCGTTTGCCGAATAATTCCCGTACGTGCGGCCGATCGGATTAGACCCAAAAAATCTTGGAGGGCTTTCCAATCCAAGGATGAACAGTTTGTTATATTCTGATGGGTAGTTTCGTAATAATAAGCTATTACTTTTGGAAATTTTAAGTCCAGACACCCTGTATTACTACAAGTTTCTACTTCAATGCTTTTTATAATCTCTTTTACGCATATCATATTTCTTCAGAAGGAAGGTGGCAGTTAAAATTGGCAAAAACATCAAAGAAAACCCCATGTTAGTTTCAAGAGGGATATTTCGCAAAATATCCTGTTACAAGGATATCAAAATTAAACTCCAGATTTCTGAAAAGCTGTTTATTAATTATTTTGAAAAGTAAGTTTTTCCTCACTCTGAATATTTTATATTTTTCCACATGGTATATGATCCCTCTAAGAAGGCAATCAGCTCATGAGCTTTGTGGTATAAGTTCTCCAATTCCGTCTACTATCTCGCGGGCATTGTTGCTCGTTAAATTAAGTCTAACACTAAAAAAAAAAATCAACTCGTCCTCAGAATCTTTAATGAGTGAAATAAATAAGAAACCGAGTTTTAACAGGAACCTCGTCTTGACGCAGGCTCAAAATAAAGTACTCTTGCTGGTTATTCCATTTAGTTTGTCTTTTGAAGACAAAACAAGTTTTCGCATAAATCCCAATAGCATCTTAATATCCCATCAAAAAGGAGTATTTGAATTTTATCTCCTTCTGCAGTATTTCAAAGATTTGTAATGAATTTACATTGAAAAAAAAATACTAAAACTGCTTTCTGAAGGAACAAACATCGGAAAATTTTTTCAAGTATTAAATAAATAAAGCCATCTTTTACAGATGGAATGGTGTGCCGCATTAAATTCTCATTTAGCATCATTCATATCCTTTATCTTTGAGAAATCTAATAAATTCATATCTTCCTGATTCATTGTTTTTCTTCATAGATTTCTTTTAATCCGCTTCAGAATCCTCAATAGAGATGCACATAGCGCAGCGTTTCTCAAACTGTGGGGCGCCCCCCTAGAGGGGCGTGATAACTGTACGAGGAGGGCGGGAGCATATTGAAAAGTTGAGAAATTTTTTTTTAAAGATTATTAATGACTGAAAAAAAATACATTCTAATAAAATAAAAAATAAAATACACACTTACACTGATATAATACACTTATAAATGTATCAGCACTGCACAAAACATTTTATAATTAATTTAGTAATACTAAGTTAGAACAACATTAATAATTACTAATGACCTCATAGGCTTCTGATACATAAAATTATAAACAAAAACTAACGCTTATCTTGATAATGTGTGTGTACGGTATATAAAAGTAATCCCTTAACTGCAGATTAAAAGTTGAACAATTCGCTCCCCAATGCCACCGTTATCCCCGCAGGCACCCGTATGTGATGTATTGGATGGGAAAAGGAATAAATAAGTAAATCCTTCGCAAAGATTATCAAGGTTTTTTTTATTGCATTCCAAAGCCTTCGTAATAATTTTTCGGATAGGAGTGCACAGAAAAGATAGTATTTCGAAAGACGTATACATAGGTCCGGAGGCAATTAATGCTTTGGCTGAGCGAGACATTTATATACGCCGGTGGCACTTAAGAGATTAAAGCCGTATTGTAGCTTTTACGTCAAAGTATAGCATTATTGAATACATTGTTATTGTAGGGAGGACGGTGTGATGAAAATTATTATTGAATATTGGGTCACAAATATTGAAACTTTGAAAAACACTGACATAGTGTATGAAACCACACACACACACAGTTTATTCCTTATTTAACGCATAGTTTATACTAAAATAAAATTTGAGGAATCATCATATGCTTTCATGCGTTTTTCTTACATCGCACACATCTTTCGAAGAATTATAAAATAACTACCTAATTTTATTACTCGTTTATTAAATTTTTTTTGTTAGTAAAACATTTTGGAGAATATGTATTCTTCTTTTATCAAGAACAAGATTGAAAATTGTAGACGATGTAAAATATTTTTTTTGTGATGTCTTCGTCACTTAAAATTACACACAACACGCATGCCACTAAAAAATAAACAAAAAATATTACATCTTGAAAGTGAGTAAGAAGGAAAAATAACTCCATATTTTAATCAAGAAATGTTTCCGCCGTCAATATTATAATAACAAAAGCATTTAAAAATCACGAAAATAGCAACTGATTGCTTAAAGCACTTTGTTTTTCGCATTATTATATTTTTTATCGTGAATATCAACATCACTTAACAACAATAAAAATAAACTACGATGCTTAAACATTCTGTACAAATATCTACACGAACATTTGGCTGATATATTTTGTTTCTATCTGAATTATAGATCAACACGGAGCTAGTTTCGACAGTAAAATTGATTGTTATTATTGATTAAATCTAAAATGATTGGACAACCTTGACATTTGGCTAAAATCACTTCGTTTACATTGCACACAAAATCCTGTCACATAAATATTCTTAAGTTCAAGGTCAAATACCATGATGAGCACCCGGCATTCATAAATGATAACACCTAGAACGCTTCAGGAGTTAATTATACTATCATTTAATGAGTAACAGAAAAGCGCGAAAACCATCAATACGAATAAAGAATGCATCGATTATTAAGTAGTTACCAAGGTAACGGATACACTTGTGAATACACACAAAAGTAACCTTTCCCAGTCACGATACACGAAGCATGAAAAAATATATTACACAATAAGATAATAAGCGAAAAACTGTTTTTGCTCGCAAGATGATAGAAAGCTGTGTTTCGGAGATTGGAAATGGATAAAAGAAATGAGAAAAAATTCATCAATTTTTAGCTGCAGAAAATAATACTTAGTATTCCTTTGTTGCCTCAAACACCCGTTTCAAAAGACAAATATTTGGACAGAATCATTAAGGGCAATGCTGTTGATCGGATTTATCAATGCTGCAACACAATCATGTCATAAAAATATGTTACATAACAAATCCTCAGCATATAGGAATTGGTAAACATCCATTTGAGATTGAGTTGACTGAAAAGTTGAAATAGCCACGGTAGCCTAGAGGTCATGGTCACGAACAAGTGAGTGTGGTTGTGAAGTCGCAGGGTGGAGCTCTAAGGCCACCGAAGGCCTGTTATGAAATCTGCCATGGCTCAATTGGCCTGGTATGGAAGTTAAGAAAAGAAATGTATGTCCTGGCTCAAATGTCCTCCTCGTGACCGCGGTAGCCGAGTAGTCAAGGTATCGGATCGTGGATGGTCTTGTCACGAGATCGAGCCCAGTACCACTAAAGACTCTCTGTGTAGGGCATCGATGCCCTACACGGCGCGAGTAGCAACGTCCTCCCGTTGGTGTGGGGTGGTAAATGGGAGAGGGGGTGTCAGCTCAGGTGTCATCCACGTCACTTGACCATGGTTCAAAATTACGTGGTAGTCACCAAAAACCCTCGTGTAGCTGAACAGTACGACTTTAATATTCACTCACTCACTCACCCAAATGTCCTCCTCGTCACTTGACCACGGTTAAAAATTACAAGACTCGTGACGTAGCTGAAAAAAACAATTTGTTTTTGAATGAAGTCAATGTAATCTCTTAAAATGTTGTTAGGAATAGTTTTAGCAGCTTGAGTGGGTGAGTGTTTAGTAACGTTATAATATAAAGTAAAACTAAGGCTATAGGTGATGGACCTCGTAATTCTGAACCACGGTCAAGTAACGAGAACAACACCGCGCTGGCACTCCCTCCAATCTACGACACCACACCAGGATTTTGAGCCACGACAGATTTAATGTACGTCAGCTTTTCTACACGGCGGGTCTTCATTGATTCTACGGCTTAGATTCACCAGCCACGACTCCGGATCATGATCACTAAGCTACCGCGGGCACATAGTTTTAATTGCAAAACTTGTATTCGCGTATGGTGTTCGAAAAAAAAACAGTATTTACAATATATTAAAATCTATGCAAAAATAAAAAACTTTTCTGCGAACTTAATATTTAAGACAGTGACGTATGAGTTTAAAAAATTTACTTTTCAAAGGGGTATAGATGTGTAAGATGTTTTTCTTATATTATTTTCTTGTATTCTCATTGTTACATTAAAGAATATTTCATATACCAAAATAATATCCAACTTAATTATAAAATCTTTTATTTTCATGGCCAGATGAAATAGGCCTGAATATTTGAAGTTAAGCTTTTTTCAACAAATTTAATATTTTACTACACACTAAATAGGCCGGGGTGTTGGCGAGTCGTGGGTGAGAACCCTAGTACCAATGAAGACCCATGGCAGGGACGTCTTAAGGGGCAGGCCAACTGGGCTCGGGGCCTCATATCGTTCTCGACTCATTCTAAATAAGATTGTGTGATTTGAATAACTTTAATAGTCAAATGTTATTCCGGTATATATTCTTCAAAAAACAGGGAATTTTAAACTGCGTGTCAACTAGGCATAAGGGGCATGACTGTATTATTATGTAATGACCGTTGTCTAGGTCTAGGCCTAATACCATAAACAATCACTCAACTCATTTAGTCGAAAGGATGCCAGCTGTGTCTATGTTTGTGAGTGGTGCCCATTTACATGTTTCAATTACCGTTTGTACGAGTATTTGACAAATCATGCTATATACCAGCGGTGGCTAACCTCTTTAGGACGAGTGACACTTTTAGATAAAAATACTTAAGAATGCCGCTTCCAAATTTTCGAACAAATGAAAAGGTGAAAAAATGTTACTTATAGGCTTAATTATGTAACTTCTACACAATGAGCACATTTTTAAAGCACGAGTCTAAGTAGTGGAAATTTAAAAATATGATAAATGAAACCAAAGCACAAACTTAAATTTTATTGTGAAACATTTCAGTTAATTTTGAACGATATTCTGATTTTGTTATGTTCATAATAGAAAACATTTGTTCACACAAACGTATGTTGATTCCAATGTACAACAATATCTGACGGCCAAATGGTGTAAATTTGAAAAATTCTTTGTCAGTAAAAATCTTCAAAATTCAATACAATCCCTTACATTTGCTTGTCAGTGTAGTATGGTTCTGTATACAATAATTTCCATTTTGATTTGAGGTGAAAGCATTTTGCAGAGAAATTAAAAAAGGATTTACGAAAAGATCTGCATTTTTTTTTTTTTTTTATTATTATTATCATCTTGAAAATAATTAAACCTAGCACTGAAAGAATCATGGAAAAATGGATAGTAAATTTTTAAATCTATCACAGCTCGGAACATTATTAACTTTGGAAGATAGTCCCAGCATTAATTGGAAGTATGTTAATTTTTCCCCTCCTAAATAAAGACGAAAAAAGCAAAAGTTTACCCACAAAAGAAGGTATTTGACCAACTAGGGTAGAAAAAATATAATCTTTTCTCTGTAATTTAAATAATTTTAATTACCCTTAAGGTATCCGACAACGTTCGGAACCGTGATTTTACAAAAGCGTATAAACGGATAATATTTATCATATTTAATGTCATTTAGATTAAAAAACGTATATAAAATTATTTTAAGAAAATTATTACAATAAAAAATTGTTTAAGTATAATATTTTGACAAAAAAATGAGCATAGGATGAGACCAATTTTCAAAATATTCTCTTTTTATGGAAAATGCTTCTATTATAATAATATTTTGATGTATATAACTCAGACCTCTGTACAGAGGCTCAACTAGAATTTTTGAAATATATAACTTAGAAGTGGATTTATTCATATTTTACTACAACAAAGGAAAGAAATTTAAAGAAAAAAACGCCGATAGTTATTTCAATTGGTGGTAACTCTGAAAATAATGCGAATTTTTCAAAAATCCTAGTTCAGACCCTCTGGAGAAGTCTTTACTTTATATAAGCACACACACACAAAATATTATTATTATAGAAGCATTTTTTTATATAAGGCGAACGCGTTTTGAAAAAAGATTATTCTAAGTTAATTTTTTGCCAAAATATTGTACACTGCTGGCCACCGTAAATGCAACACCAAGAAAGAAAAGAGATAGCACAACAAAATTTATTTTGTAGATAACATGCTGACCAAATATCAAATGATTAAATTTATAGAACTCTGTGAAGTGTGGTTCCTGCCAGAATCAGTAGCCAGAGTAGCCGCCATTGTTGGAGATCACCGCTGCCACACGTCTCGGCATTGATTCAAAGATACTTTGGATGTGTTCTTGGGGTACAGCAGACCAAGAAGCTTCCACACGTTGCCAAAGTTGACCTGGTGTGGCAAGCACCATGAGCAACCATGGACCACATGTTTCCTATCGGCGAAAGATGCGGAGAGCGAGCCAGCCAGGGAAGCAATTCAATCTGGTGATTGACGAAGAACCTTTGGACAATACGTGCCACGTGTGGTCGCGCATTATCCTGTTGAAATATGGCTGTGACCAAGCCCTGAAGGTAAGGAAGGACAACTGGCTCCAACACCTCGGAGATGTAGCGCTGGCTGTTTAAAGTAACGACAATGCGTACTACAGGAGTGCGAGAGTGATATTCAATACCATCCCATACCATAATATCCGGTGCAGGATCAGTGTGGCGGTGCATAACGCATCAGACCACCGTGGTGTTGCAGACAGATGCGTGACTCGTCAGTAAAGACGACTTCATTCCATTCTGCCGCTCACATCCTTCTTTCATCACACCATTGGTGGCGGAGACGTCTGTGGTTCTGCGTCAAGGGTAGACCAAGCAATGGACTTCTTGCGGACAGACCACTCTGCTGTAAACAGCGTCGAATGGTACACGCAGACACTCAATGATACGTTATATACTCAATGTGCTGTGCTATGGTTCGTGATTTGACTGAGCGATCCGTTACTGCCATGCGCACAATTTGCCTGTCCTCACGTGAAGTGGTGCACTGAGGTGGATGCGATCGACCGCGTCGGTCCGTCGTATCCTTCTGCATCCAGTGGTCACATATCCGCATTACATTTGTTTGGTTTCGTCCAACACGACTACCGATTTTCCTGAAAGATAATCCACAATCTCGGTAGGCCAATATCCTTCCTCTGTCGAACTCGGATACTTGATCAAAAGCTGATCGCTGTTTTCTACGAGACATAACTGATCGTTTTTTGAAAAAAAACCACAAGAAAAACACAATTGCCGAACTTGAAATCGTCGAAACCTCCAAGCCTTAAATAGCGCTTTGAGGTGGCGCCACAGGCGCGCGTGATGTGTGTCTGCGCTGAAATTCTAATCATTTGCATATCTCACCTCCGCTAATGCATGTTGTAAATTTCATGTTATTTGTATGCTTCCTTCATGGTGTTGCATTTAAGGTGGCCAGCAGTGTATTTAAATATTTTTTTTTTTTATCATAATAACCTTAAAATAATTTTATGCATGCATTTTAACCTAAGTGACCCTAAATATCATGAAAATTATCCATTTATGCGCTTTTTTAAAATCCCGGTTCCGAACGTAGTCCTATATCTTAATATCAGATTCTCCGCTGGTAGTGTATCGCGCTCCCACACCACAGGTTCAGGGCTCAAATCCCGGGTTAGGCAAGGTCGACTCAACCTTTTATCCCTTCAGTGGGCTGATAAGAATAGCAAGCTTTCTTGGGAACTAATCCCTGGGGATTTCACGTCAGACTGGGCATCTGACTGGAACATCTGCTCGTGCACCTCATCGCCCATGGTCGTGTATACTGAGATGGATACATAAGGCCTTGACCTTCATGGACTATGGCGTCACTGAGTTTTTTGAGTTTTAATATCGGTAAGAAAAGCTAACTCACATAGCCTGTCTTCATTCTAGAATAGCAAGTACTCACTGAGCAATGCAGTGTTTTCTTCTACATATTTTAGAATATACTCCCTCAAATTCTAAAATCTCGCGAGTGAAAAAAGGTTAGGAAAGCCAATTCACACAAGAATGCAAAGCATGCAGGTGCATTCTTTGCACTATAAATTTCTACTGAATCGCAATCAAGTTAATTTAAAAGAAATTTTGAGAATTTTTCTTTGTCTGAGACAGTTGCATTTCAATAAAATTGGGGAAAAAAATTGTTATTTATTATTATGTTTTCAAATTTTTTATTAAGTCTTCGCGTGACACGTTTACAAGTCCGCCGTGCCACACTGTGGCACGTGTGCCGTGGGTTGGCCACCCTTGCTATATACTGTCTACTTTTGAAGATCCCAGTTATGGCCTCTACTTTTGCATAGAGGCCCAGGGTGTGATATTGAGGGTTTGACACCAGTTAAATCTGCCAGGGCTCAAAATCTCTCCATTGGCATGGTGTGGTAGCTAGGAGAGAGTGGAATCATTCTCGTCGCTGGATGGGGGCTTAATATTGCGAGGTCAGTCGCCAATAGCCCTCGTGTTGTTTCAGACTACGATGTCTATTAAAATCAAATCAAGGAAATACAAGTTGATACGATTTAAAACTAGGACTAATAGTCATGATTGTGAACAGCATTCCTTTATTGTCCTAAAAATACATGAAAGAAAATGAAATTTTGTTAAAGTATTTGCAGAGACACAAATGTGTTTTATTATTATTATTATTTTTGTTTCTGTTTGTCTTGATAAATGTATTTTATTATTTTTATTAAATGTATTTTGTGACAATAATGTTCGATTTTCTCATTTATGTGTTCTGGTATATAATATAATTTTATTTTACGGTGAAGCAGTTCTCACATTAAACAGGTCTTCATTGTCTTATATTTGTTAATCTTTTGGACTTTTACCCGCCTTTTTTCATTGTATTCTTTTCGAATTTGTAGGGAAAATATGTAGTACTTTAAAAAAAAAAAAGAAACTGAAATATTTTAAATACAAACATATCGAGTAGACAATAATCTATTTTACATTATATTTATTTTTGTTGTACAACTTATATATTAAAAGTATGTCTGCAATCTTTTGGGTAATTATATATGACAATATCATTAAGAGATTCCATTTTTAATATATAACTGAATATGAAATAGGTAGTTTTAAAACTACATTAAGTTTAAACTTATTCTTTCTTAACATGCATTAAAAGTAATTGAATGAAAATGGATGATTTCTGAATGTCATTTATGCATATAATACAAATCCCCTAATATTAAAATATTCGAAACGAGAGAGAAGTAAGTGGAACGTTGCAAAAAGGCGTCAATATCATATAATTCAAATTATTTTTTATTATTTTCTGCTCCACAGAAAATTGTACGTTAAATTTTAAACACGTCTGGGTTCATATGATCAATAGCGTTACTATGGAAACCATTTCTTTTTGTACAACAGATCTGGTTAAGTGGGGAAAAAAAATTCTTATCCGTCTGCGTTTCTGAATCTTTGAAAAACATATAGGGGATTAAATCATCATTTTTTTTCTCACATTTAGTGAATGTTTTTCACGCGATGTTTTCATTTAAGTGATATTTATTTTGTAAAAAAGCTATTGAGGGAAAATTTGATTTATTAGTCAGCTCCAAGGCAAAGGAAAACAGGAAGTAGAAAAATACGTTTTTTTACTCTATGGAATATATATAAAATTCATTATACCAATGGGGTAGATTCATCATTAGAGGGCGTTGCGATCGTTTGCCGATTGTAACTTGATTATCAAGTAAACAATAACAGCTAATCATCTTACACTTGGGGTTGTGTGCTAACGGTCGATTTTGCAAAATTAAAATTCTTTGAATTCGAAATGCTCGGAAAATATTTCAGACTGTTTTTAAAACTTTAAATATCGTCGTCATATATTGATAAAAACAAAAAATATTGAAAATGAAATAATGATACTTCACAGCCTATTGGCAACATTATATGAAACGAATTACATGATTGCCAATTCAGCGCATACGACAAATGCAGAATCGGAGTCGCCAACCTGGCGAGTTATCTTGAACATCGGCGATTGTTGCGATAATATATACGTAAGTACCGAAATAATTAAAAAGTACTCACATTTCAGTCGAAATGTCTTTTGTAGCATCTTTTAATTTCTGTAACACTGAAGATTTATTATTTCTCTGCAAAATTCTTTGGATAGATGGTGGTTCGGAAAAACAGAATTTTCTGGGAATTGAATTTGGTTTTAATGTCCTTCTGTTGGTGAAAGGCTGATACATAAAGCATGCTTCTTCAAAATGATTGGAGTATACTGATGAATAGTTAGATGGTTTCAAGTTTTTTCCACCTAAGTTTTGTATCTATTTTTTTTTAAAAAAATAACTATGTGGATTCTTCAGTGGAAACTGAAATAAACTTTTCATCCTACAGTCATTATGGCAATTCAATGCACTACAGTATTTCCTTTTGTTATATGATAGTAGATACAAATCCGAAAATGCCGCCAAAATACTCAGTCGAATAAAACCCGTGGCTATTTGTTTAGCGTACTATTATGTGATTATGACGTCAGATGAATCTATTTCATCTGACTGAGTATGATCATTCAAAATATGATTTCATGTAGCAGGAAATTGTTATCATTTTCATTAATGAAACCCATTTTAAGTAGGCTTTATAAACTGCTGTTTGTAAAAAATAGAACACTATGAAGGAATCATCAGAATTTAAGGAAATTCAATGCACAAACGACTTGTATTAGTACAAATAAATGACGAAATTTTCAAAGCAAAGAAACAATATTAAGTATCCAAAATCAGTATTTGGTGTAGCCACCACGAGCTGCAATAAGTGCTGCTATATGACGTGGCATGGAGTCAAACAGATTTTGAATGTTTGCTTGTGGAAAAGAATTATATATTGCTTGTATGCGCAGCACAAGTTCGTCTTTTGAAGCAGGACGCGGATCACGAAGAGACGCTGACCAACCAAATACCACACATGCTCCATAGACGATATATCCGGCGAATAAGTAGGTCAAAGAAGAAGTTGCGAACAATCTTTGCAACATGTAGGTGGGCATTATCCTGCTGAAAGAAAGCTCTAGGGATGCCTTGAAGGAAGGGAACGACTTCGGGCTGCAGGACTTCACGGACGTACCTGTTGCTATTGAGATTACCTTCAATTCGTAGCAAATTGGATCGTCTATGATATGAAATCACACTCCAAACCATAGCTCCAGGTGTTAGGCCACTATGTCTTTCGATAACGCACTCTGAAAGGCAGCGTTCTAATACGAATGCGGCCATCATTGTCCCGCAAATTGAAGCGTGATTCATCTGAAAAGACAAGATGGTGTCAATCAGCCTGCCAGGCTCTGTGCTCACGAGCTCATTGCAGACGCGGCCGTCGATGGTTTGCCGTGTGGAGGATCCTGTATAAAAGCACCCTTGCACGCAATCCAAGGTGCAGCAGACGTCGACGAATTGACGAAGCCGACATTAGTACACCTGTAGCAGTAGACCAATGTACTGCCAACTGCCTGGAGGAAGCTGTAAGGTCATTCACCTCCATGATCGTCGCGTGTCGATCGTCGAGCGATGACGTCACCTTCCGTCGTCCGTTGCCAGTTTTTTGAGTTGTTCGGTGCTCGTTGGTCCACTGCTTCCAAACTCGTATCATTACGGAACTGTTCCGCTGTACACGAGCACCTATTGCACGATAGGAAAATCGTCCTTCTCGAAAGCCGATAATACTCCCCCGTTCAAACTCCGTAAGTTTTTGGAATTTCTCCTTATTTTGTCGTGGAGGCATATTTAGTCTCACTAAACGTTCGCCACTAACAAGTAATCATTAACTATTTTCAATGTTCCGCTACAGCCCTCTATTTATACGCTTTCAGCATCAGTTCAGAGGGTGCTGCACATGTCACGCAATGCGCGGTGGCTCTGAAACTTTACTATTTTATGTAACATCCTATAATTGATATTTGCTGCAAAGTTCATTTAATTCTGATGATTCCTTAATGGTGACTTTTACGGCATATCTGAAGCAGTATTAGCATGAAGTCACACACCTAAATCATGATAAAACCAATGTTTGAACAGGAATACCATAAATTCTGGTTACGAAAACAGATTCCGATTTTATATCCTGCTTTATGAGTTATTGTACAGAAGCTATTGATTACTTTCCCATCTTCCAATTTGGTGGAACGCGTAGATTATGTGCCGGGGGAAAAACACCTCATTAAAAATAAATAAATAAAATAGTACTTTTTTTTTGGAGATTTTTGGTTGCTACTGACAAACATTGAGACGGTCATAAATACACATATAACATCTCATCAAGTTTATCCAAGTCATTAATTTTTTAATTTTATATTTTAAACAAAAGTTATAACTTCAACAGATAATTCTTCAGCAAAATGTGTGTGTGTGTGTGTGTTTAAATTTGTAATCTTTATACTATGCATTTATGTAACTTTTTCACTTGGGGGTTCTTGGGAACCCTTTGGGGGTCCTTGGGTAAGTTTTGACTATAACAAGTAATATTAAAAAGATTTTTTTTTTTATATAAGTCTCAATTTCTAATTAGATCAACAAAGAAAAAATTTATTTTAGCTACTTTTTATTAAATAGTTACAATTAATATAAATATGCATATACATATGACAGAATCACAACATTAAGTGGTGATTAATTTTTATTATTTATCTTTAAAGTATCGCATTGTTATCCAAAAAATAGTGTAAACAAATTTCAATTCAGCTGAATGCTTTAAAACGTTAGAAAAAAAAAAAAATCTTTTAAAGTTTTGACCCAAGTCGCTAGAAATGAAACCTACGTAGAAGTATCTGTAATTCTTTAAACAATTAGTTTCAGTTAATTAACTTTAATTAATTATAATTAAATTATGTATTTTTACCCAAAACAATAGTGTATAGAAAATTTCAGCTCTCAAACGAGCGCTTTAAAATGTGAGAAAAGAACCTTTTTCAAATTTTGACACAAGTCGCCAAAAATAATGCCAACGTGGCTGTATTTGTAATTCTTTGATTAATTAGTTTTAATCAATTAATTTTATTAATTGTAATTAAATTACTGCATTGTCATCCAAAATAATCATGTATATAAAATTTCAGCTCAATCGAGAGCGTTAAAGTGTATTTTATTAACGAAAATTCCACGAAGATAAATAAATAAATATATAGAGTGTGAGTTAATAGTGTGTAGGAATTGAAAAAGGGGTCCATGGGTTAAAAAAATTTGAGAACCACTGGCTTAGACTAAGAGATTTTTAATTTTCAGCATAAAGAGAGAGATTACGTCTTTGAACTGACGCTTGCATTTTTTTTTAAATATAGCCCCTTTTATGAAAGTAATCTATGTACGCCACGGTTCTAAATACTTCTAACATACAGTAATTAAAGTGTTTTGAAGAATCAGACAAATTAATTGATTTCTGAAACTATTTTCTTTTCTTTATTTTTATTAGTTACATTTGGTTGCCTATGTAAATGCAACCACCCCAATAAGTCTTTCGTATATTTTCGTGTAGCTTTTGGGTATGCTGTCAACAGTGGCGCACACAAGGGGGGGCCTTGGGGTCCGG
>BMAV01001613.1:0-10213 GCA_019973955.1 Trichonephila inaurata madagascariensis
TTAAAAATTTTTAAAAAATTTAAAAAAAACTTCTAATTCGTAGACAAAATTTAAATTCAAGGGAAGAAAAAATGGTTTTTTTATTTTTTAAATCAAAATGAAAAACATTTTTAAATTTCTTTTCATTAATGATTAAACTTGCATATGAATAATTTTGATGAGGTGTGAATGCGTTTGGAATTATAGACTATTTGCGTAGGTGTATAAAAAAGAAAATAACGAAAAAGAAACTATGAAATCATATTTTTATTTTCCCAATCAAATATCTTTGAAATGAGTAATAGTCCAATTTGATAAAACCCGTTTTGAAACCAGTAAAGCTTTCACAAAAAAAGCTCAGTTTCAAAGAAGAAAAAGTTATGTAATGTGATCTAGGAGACTCTGAGTGATCTATGATGAATATGCGCATGCGCCAACGTGACCCATAAAATAATGATAATAATAATAAAAATCTAAGTAGAGAACAGATCAGAAAAGATATTTATTACTTTCGAATCAAATAAAATTGTAACAGCTTCATTGAAAATAGTTTAAGTAATTAAACCAAAACACGCACAGAAGCTCAGTTTCAGAAATCTATATAAAAATACAATTGGATCCCGATTTACCGATCCCCTATGTAACGAATTCTTTTCTTTCCCGATTAAAATAGAGGCAAAAACCCCTATTTAACGAATAATAATCTCCGAGTTAACGAATTATTTCAACAGCTGAAAAAAAATCTTTGTTAGTTTGTGTTAGAAAAATTGGTTTTTTTTTTTGAAAAATTTTTTTTGGCCCAAAGGGTGGTTCGTTTAACAAATGCTGATGATTCATGAGTGTAACCTATCGTGCGAGTTTTGAATAGGACAGGAAACTCCTTTCTTATCTCATCTCACTCGACAACACAGTGGAATATTTTAAGATTTTAATGATTATGTAACATCAGATGACGGACTGCCTATCTGTGCAACAGAAGTTCAGGAGACTGTTGATTTTTCGGAGTCACTGAACAGAGATTCTGATGCAGAAATTGATGATGAAACTCTTATCAAAACTGTTATATTTTTAATGCTTTACATTGTTTGGAAACTGTGAAAACATACCTTATGCAGCAGGACGTAAACGATACAGTATTTTTATTTACAGTAAGAAATCTTACTAATCAGAAATCAAAACGATTTTCAAACATCTATCAGTTAGTGTTTTAAAATTTCCAATTAACTGGTGCGTAAAAATTCACTTGTTCTATTTTTAGCTATTACGAAAAAAAAAATTTTCAACTTTTGGATATTTTTTGTTGTTGCTTATCGAAAAATTTTCCCAAAAAGGGGTTTAAAAAAATTTTGGGACTCGATAAAAAAATTTGATTTAACGAACAAAATGTTCGATCTCGATGGATTCGTTAAATCGGGGGCAAAAAAAACTGTTTTGAAAACAGTTTTTTCCCTCAAAATTTCAAAAAAACCCCTGACGTTTAATTTTTGGGGGAAAAAATTAAAATTTATGATTTTTAAAAGTTTCTCCTACAAAGTTGACGTCTACGGAATTTAATTTAAACACTTTAAACTTGTATAACAAAAGTTGGGGATGGGTTCTGTGATAAGATTGATTTCGTAAAATATTTTTTTTTTGAAAACTTTTTGAAAATTCCTTAAAAATTGTATAAATTCTAAAAACAATTAAGATTCGATTTAAAATGCATGCCGATTTTTTTTACTAATAGTAATAGTTCGAAAAAAAAATTAAAGCATTTGGGAAAGGATAAAAAGCTTAGCATTTTAAAGAAACAAATTCCGTAAAAAAAGGCGTATAACCAACCCCAATTCACCAATTTTAACCCGTAAAATATTCTAAAAACAAGGCCCCCTACATTATAGCCAAACATCTTTTAATTCCCTTTTTTTTTGGTATAAATCTTGCTTTCCGCTTTAAAAAAGCCCCAAAAAAAATGGATTACCTGAACCCATTTTTGCTTTACCCTGACAATGACCTGAATGCATCTGCCTCATCTTTGTCAGCTGAGGCGAGCCCAGTTCCTACGGCTTCTAATAAATTCGCCGCACTTTCAACTAAAGTTCAAGCATCAGTTCCTTTATCAAAGTCTGAAACTACTACACCCAATAGCAAAATTTCTAATGCATCTAAAATCCCACAAAATGTTAAACAGAATTCAAAAATAGAAAAGCCCCCAAAAGTACAGAATTAAAAAATTGAAAATAAAAATGGCTCCACAAAAACCCCAAAAAAGTCAGCACCTATGGAATATACTACTGATGACGAAGACTTAATTATGTATGACGTGGAGGAGGAACTTGAGCTAGATCCTACTGATAAATCCGCACATAAAAAAAATGTTTTATAAACAATCCTGACAATTATTTACGCTCATTAACTCCATTCCGATTCAAGAAAAATAAAAGCTAATTTTTTGATAACTTGTATTGTTGTATTGTCTAACTTTGTTTTAAACTAACATGTTCCATTCGTCTTTTTCTATGTTTTTATTTTAAGATATAATCTGACTTGGTGGGGGAATCCCCACCAAATTTTTTCTTTAATTACTTGAAAACGATTTTATGTTATTTGAAATTTTAACGTTTTAAAACTGTATTGTCATTATTTTTAAATATTTTATGAAACATTTTAAGCTTTTTTTAACAAATTTTTGGCGCAGCATAGCCAAAATTGGCTCTTGCGCCATAAAACCCTACTCACTCACTCACCCGGCGTATAACGCGCAACGCCGTATAACGGGCACACACACACCTATACTTTCAAGCTGTTTTTTTTTTTCATTATTAAGTAAATTCGCCATACAACGGGCATCCTCCATTTTAAATAAGAACCTGAAACACATACGTATGTAATGCTTTTATGGTTTGAAGACATTTATTCTTGGTATTACTCACACACACAGGCTTTCGAAAAAAATAGTATACTTTTAGAAAAATACAACTCTCTAAATTCATAAGGCAAGTCACACATTGCTTTTAAATAAACGGTATTTTGTGATTTATGTAGAAGTCTAATTTTTTTATGTTCATCTCTATTTTTATTTTTAAAGTTATCATTTTTATACACTGCGTATAACGTGCACCCGTCAATTTCGATCTTATTTTTTGAGTTAAAAGTGCTCGTTGTACACCGGATTTTACGGTAATTATTTTATCTTTCTGAGATATTTCAGTTTAAAGTTTTGATTTGCTGTTGTGGGATGTGAATAAAAACGAACACGTAAAAGTTATAGTAACTCTGGGTTTTTTTTTAAACTTAGTTCTCAAGTTTTGAGGGATTGTAGAAAAGTATATCAAGGAGAATTTAAGCTAAAAAAATTAATTTTTTTTTTTACTAATTTTTGTTAATTGAATCGTATTGTGTCCCCTTAAGGTATCTGAACACATTTGGAACTGTGATTTTGAAAAAGCGTATGTAAAATGTCGCGGACTTTGGTCCGCGGAGATGTATGGGATCATCGAAATGACATTTTAGTAAAATCACAAACACTTTATTTATAACTAACCAATTACTATCTGAATGTACTCTAAGAGAAGGGAACCATCAGCTTAGTTACTAACTTAAATATCTGTAAGAATTGATCTAGATCTGAGGATATATTGAGCGTTGAGGATTAAATCCACCGCAATAATAATCTTCCAAAGTGGGAACGTTGGATCTTCCAACTCGAACTACGGTAGCTTCAATTATATATATTCTATCACTAACACATTAGTTTCAGCTTCAGCTTCAGCATGACAACACTCGCCAACCTCTCTCGACTGCCTACTTCACTCTTTACTTTAAATAGAAATTCTCATTAACGTAAATCACGGTTCCTTCACTGAAAGCGGTTCTTTTAATCATGTAACAAAAAGAATTTCCTAGAGCAGCGGTTTTTAATATGGGGTTCGCGGATTCCTGGGGGTCCTCATAGCCTTTCTAGGGGGTGCGTGAAGGTCTCTCATTTAACTTTAACCCTCTCTCTGCGTAGTTCTTTATCAAATTATTTTGTCCGTGGAAATCACGGGAATGCGCGAAATTTAAAATTTCCCTCTTTACAAATTTTTTAAAGGATGTGGATTGGAAAGCAGATTTCAAAATTAAAATTCGCGGGACCATTCTTCCATTAAAATTTTGATTTATACAATTAAGAACATTTTTTATTTGAAATCGAATTTTTTAAAACGTCAAACGCGTTTTCTGACTAAAAAGACTTTAAATTTTTTACGGTTAGCATTTTTACGTGTAAGTTTTGATCCTAGTTTTTCTTATAGAATTTTTTTTATTTCTTAATATTCAGGTCTATGAGAGAAACCTTACTATTCTCTCTATTCATGCTTTCATTTTATTTTACTGTCTGGTGTTCCATCCACTTGTGAACGAATGGACCTAATTTTTTCATCATGGCTCTATTTTTTTTATGTCAAAAATTTTTCTTTTTTTGGGGAAGGTGTTACCAAAAAAGCATTGTTAACCCCTAACTTCGTTGGGCCTAATTCCGACAGCTTTAGAAATCATAATGGTCAAAATTTTTTAGCCCAAAGACTTTTTGGTATCATCAATTTTAATACCTCTTTTTCCCTTTTTTTGTCGGGGGTTTTTTTTTCAATTTTAGTACAATATTTTTTTTATATTTTTTTTTCCGGATATGTTTCTTACAATCCAATTTCTTTCTTTTTTAGCCTTGTAGGTAGTACAATTTTGTCACTTATTATTGTAATATGTTATATATATATAAGATGTTTACTGTTTTCTTAAAAGAAAAAAAGAAGCGTTAAAAAAGTCTGTATAAGTAGCAGATGCCGTCTTAGGATTAGGATTATTTAAATCACTCAGCCATGTGTTGGGAGACGGAAAGGGTTGTTTAAAATCTTAGGAGTCTGTGATTTCAGGGTGATTCATAAAGGGGAAACCGAGACGATCGAAAGTTTGAGAACCGCTGCCCTACAGGATTAGTAATAAACGCGAATAGAACCCATTACAAAATGAATAACTTCTTTTTGGTATTTAGTGTCATCTAAATTAGAATATATATATTAAATTGTTTTGAGATTTTTATCATAAGAAATATTTTAAATGTAATATTTTGGCAAAAAATGAAGAAAATTAACGTATTTTCAAAACCTTCTCCTTTTATGGAAAAATGCTTCTTTAATAATAATAATGTTTAGCCCATATATAGCAAAAAAAGACCTTAAAAGAGCCTGAATTAGTAATTTTAAAAATATGTAGTTTAGAAGCAGATTTATATACATATATATTAATATTTTATAACATCTGAGTAAAAATATTTTAGCAAAAAACACGGGTTATTATTTCGATTGGTGGTAACTCTGAAAATAACGTGAATTTTTCCAAAATTCTACTTCAGATTCTGTAGAGGTTTTAGCAGTGGCGTAACGGAGAATATAAGGTTTTCCCAGCAAAGTGAGTTTTGGGGCCCCAAGCCCAAATACGTACCAAACGTCAGTCAGGCTTTGGGCCCCATAGAACCCTGCCCCTCCCCCCATGATGCGGTGGTTGCGAGATGTACGTTACGCCACTGGGTCTTAGCTATATATGAGCATATTGTTATTCCACAAAAAGAATGTTTTTTAAAGAAACGAAAACATGTCAACTTTTGCTTTTCCCAAAATAATGCGTATAAAAAAAGTTTTTATCTATACAATATTCTTAAAAAAAATTTTATATTTTATTCTCTCCCAAAAAAACTTTTCATTCATCTAAATATCAAAAGAACTATCCCCATTTTTCAAAACTTTTTCAAAAAACACATTTCAGACATAGTCCTAAAAAAAAAACAAAAATAATTCTTTTTTTTTTTTCCTGTTATAATTTTTAAAAACCCTAATCATCAGCAGAAAATCAAAGGGAAACCCTTTAAAAGCAGTATGGGTCCGGGGTCCCCAAAGAGGTTTCTAGGAATATATTTCACCCTTTTTACTTACTCCTATCCGGTTTTTACTTCAGAAATGGCAACGGATCATTAATGCTTGCTCGTAATACAAATTCCACAACGGGGGAAACTCCCGTCGACCAAAAAAAATACCGGCAAAAATTTTTATTAGAACATCTAATTTTAATTTATAAACGGGCTTATGTTTTATCCGCTTTACAAGATCATTTATATCAAACAGTTTTTCTTACAATTAAACAAATTTTCCCTCTCCGTAAATCCCCTTTAAACTATTCGCAGTGTTATTTCGAATTTTTTTCATGTTACTTCCAAAATCCATTATAAAGTCATTTTTTTCTATTGGGGGAAAAATAAATTGGGCTCCAAAAAAAAATCAATTTCAGTTTTTTTTTTACGCGGATTCTTTACTTTTTATGGATTGTTTTGGGTCCAAATCACTGAGCATGACCATTTTTCTATCGGAACAATTACATTTATCTGATACCTTTTTCAGTATCAATCCTTTTGACTATTTAGAAAGCATTTCTGTGGGATTTCGCTGACCTCTGCTCACCTCGGGTGATGCGCAAAGTAAAGATTAGAGGAAGAAAAATGGCATTCCTTACTTAACCCTAACAAAAAAAAAATGGCGTTCTTTAACCAAAACAAACCGAGGAATGGAGTTTTTTTTTTGTTCCAATTTAAATTGTGTCCTGTTTTCTTTCATTTTTCGACTCGATTACAAAATTATAATGAAAACACTTTTTCAATTTAAACGTTTTTTCACGAAACTGAGAGGGGGTGAAATATTTTTTTTGTGTGAAAAAAAATTTCCCTCTTACAAAGGGTATTTATAAAAAAAAAACATAAATTTAACAAAAAGGTTTATTAGAGTATATTTTATTTACATAGATATGTATATATATGCATGTATTTTAAAAAAATCAATGAAACAAAAATTTAAAAAAATTTTTTATAACAAAAATTTTTCCCTAAAAAGGCAAAGACTTGTCTAAAACCCCCGAACTAGGAGTTTTGAAAAATACACATTTTTTTTAGGTTATTATCTATTGAGTAATAATCGGTTGTGTTTTTTTTTTTTTTCAAATTTCTCTTTTTGCAGTATGAATAATTCCTTTTTTAAAAAATTGAAAAAAATTTAAAGTCCTATAAAAACTTGTATGTATACAAAAAAATTATAAAATTTTTTTCCCTAAAAGGAAATCCTTGAAAAAAAGACATTCTTTCTTCCTTTTTTCCAAAATATGGATTTTAAAAAGTTTTTTTTTAAAAATTTTTCTTCAAACAATTTTATGTATATATTCTAAGAAATCATTCTAAATATCAAATAATACACTCATGAACGTAAAATTTTCGCACCAAAAAAAATAATTTCGGGGTCGTAACGGCGGCATAAAGGGACATGTTGGGGGGATATGCAAATGATTAGATATCAGCGTGATTTGTATAGCCGGTAAAGGGCGTTTAACGTCGTTCTCCGTGGGTATAAAAAAGGTAACCAAAGCTTTTTTAGTGTGCTGAATCATTTACAAAGAAAGAGCTGAGGTAGGCATGCCATTACGCCGTTTTCGAAGACAATATGAGCAGCTGTCGCCGTTTCAGAGGAGGAGAATCATCGGCATGATGGAAGCTGGGTGGTCAGCTAGGTGAGTAGCTCGTCAATTAGGCCGCTCTGATTGTGTTGTGAGGAGGTGTTGGGACCAGTGGATCCGAGAGATGTCATTTACACGAAGACCAGTCGTCGAGAAAACCGCCACATCATAAGAAATGCACGCATACAGCCAACTGCTTCATCGGTCGCTATCCAAGCACAGGTAGCACCTTCACTAGGGACCCCTGTGTCTTCTCGAACCGTACGGATGCGCCTGGCTGAAGGACATTTGTGATCGCGGCGCCCATTACGTGTACTGCCCTTGGCACCCGCCCATCGACACCTCCGTTTGGAGTGGTGCCACGCACGAGGAAACTGGACTGCAGCGGAATGGAGCCAGGTCGTCTTTAGCGACGAATCCAGATTCAATCGCAGCATTGATGACAATCGTGTTAGTGTGTGAAGACCCCATGGTGAATGCCTCAATCCTGCCTTTGCTTTACAACGAGACACCGCTCCCACAGCTGGTGTGACGGTATGGGGTGCCATTGCCTACAATACACGGTCACCCCTAGTATTGATTCGTGTCACCATGACAGCCCAGCGGTATGTCCATGACATCCTGCAACCACATGTGTTGCCCCTCATGTAACGGCTCCCAGGAACCATTTTTCAACGAGTCAATCCTCCGCCTCACAAGACTGTCTCCGCACTGTTACTACCCTTCCTTGAACTGCCCGATCCCCAGATTTCTCTCCAATAGAGCATATCTGGGATCATTTGGGACGGCGAGTAGGGCATCCCACGAGTTTGAACGGACTAGAGTCATGGTTACAACAAATATGGAACGAAATGTCTCAAGACATCATAAAGAACTTGTATGCCTCAATGCCCGATCTTATCGCATCGCGCATTCGCACTAGAGGGGGTTCAACGGGGTATTCTCCTTTCTTTTGCCTTTTTCTCTGAAATAAATGATCCTTTTTCTTTGATTTTCTAATCATTTACTTATATCAAAGTAATCATGACGTATGTAAGATTTCGTTTCATTTTGACGACTCCTTCATGGTGAGCTAATTTTTTTGTCCATGAGGATATATATATATATATTCATTTATACACTTGTAAAGGTAGCACATGACTTACATTAATGTGAGAAAGTCGGTAGGAAAATTAACCATATTCAAAATAACACAAATTCTATTAACCAAGTTTAGAGATGCACCTAAATAGAAAACATGGAAAGAAATTACGAGGTAGGCTAGATACGAGAAGACTTTAAATGATCAGATCACTTAGGTCTAGGCAATAGCTTCTAATTCTTAGCAACCTAATCTGATTTCTAGTTCACAAATCGTCCACTTTAATATTACAATAATCAGCTACGAACTATCCACGCCTCACTTCCCATTTAATTAATGACTGCTACCCGTTAGCAGTCTTACTTTTCTCTCCCCTCTAACCTGAAAGTTTAAGCTTTATATACAAGTCTTAATTTGCATAGTTACATCTTTTTCTTCACAGGAGGAAGCTTTATAATATAATAATTTTTAAAAACCCAATATTTTCTAAGAAGATTAGTATTTAAAGGAACGCGGATAGAGCCGTCACAGACTTTTTCAAAACCACGTTCTGGACGTAGTCGGATACTTTAAGATTCTTCAGAAAATATTTCCAAACAGAAAATAAGCTCTTTTATTACATACGTGTACTTTTAAATCAAGTGCATTTTGTTTATATATATGCCTTATAATTGTTGTCAAATATGTCCTTTAAAAAAAAATTTTTTTTCTAAAGCAAAAGTTGGCAACATACAAGTGCATGAACTATTTCCCTGAAAACACGATATTGCAGATATCATGTGACTAATGACGTCTTATAATTTTAATCCGTCATGTGTAATATAAATTTATGAGAAAAAAATATGTGGTGTATCTAAATCTGCATAAATAATCGAAAAATTCTTAAATGTTCAGATCAGTGAACTTTTCGCAAACACTCGCTCAATCTTTTTTGGACGGGATTTGAAAGAACTATTCTTCAATTTTCGGATAAGTGTCATACTTCAACTGAAATCCTCAGTGTGTGGAAGCAGTAATGCCGAAAATGGTGACATCGATATGTTTTCTCACTTGGTAACACATTTTTAATTTTCTGGAGGGACGATCACCGTAAGTGGTTGTTAAATATATATCTTAGCATTCTTTTTTCTTTTAAAAGAAAACTCGAAAAAGTAATTTTAAAAAAAATAATCCATTCAGGATTTCTAGAAACTAACAGTGCGTGCTTCAACAGAAAAAGAGGAACGAAAATCACGCAGAGGAAATTACTCTTTTTCTTATTTGACGTGTTGATCGATGAACTATTCTGTACATTCCGACAGCTTGTAAATTGTTTAAACAGTATTTTTCTGTTTAAAGTTATATGTATTTGATTTTTTCATGCAGAACGGAGCAAGTGTCATTTTGTATAACCGAAGAGCGAATACAAACTGACAATACTGCACAACTAATTTGTTGCAAAAGTACCATGATATCTCTCCAGGAAACGATGTTGTTTGAATAGTCCTTGCACGATTGGAGCTTGTTGATAAATATATTTTCCAAGGCTATTGACGCTTTTATTGGAAATATTTGTCATGTTGACTATGTTTTGTCATTAATTTTGAGATTATGTGTTAGATAATAGGCTCCAAAAAATAGTTCCCACCAACCCCCGGGGGCCCT